>VUJU01003323.1:12328-26956 GCA_009835225.1 Aphis craccivora | reverse complement strand
TAGTCACTAATTTTTTTTATAAGCGTTTATAGTTCAAATTTTTACGAAATCTGTCGAAAACGCGAAAATTTGCAAATAATTTTGAAGTTGAAAAATCATAAAATTTTTGGTGTTAATAACTAAGGATTAAAAATAGAACACTAAGTTTTCCTTCGAGTAGCTATAGAGAAAACTCGTAGCATCATTATAGGAAAAATTTTAAGAGCGTTTGAATTTTAAATTTTTACGAAATAACGATAACGATTTATAAACCTCAAACGTTTTTAAATATTTGTTATTATTCAAAAAGTATGTCATAGATACTTGAAAATTTTACCAGTTATTAGGATTCGCGTTTTTTTTTTGCGTGATTTAAATTTCAAAATATTTAGACGTTTTTAAGCTATTTATAGACAACTGAAATTTTAAATTTTTTTGAAAAATTATTTTTGAAGTGTAGATAAAATTTTTTTGGCCCAATACAAATACTTGAAAATTTAATACAAAGTTTCTCATAAGTTATTCTTAAAGTGATTAAAAAATTTTAAGAATACATAGTCACAATTTTTTTACTAGCATTTGAAGTTCAAACATTGACAAAAATTCGACAAAATCATGAATATTTGCAAATTATTTTGTAGCTATAATTCATAAAAAATTTTTTATAAGTAGCTGAAAGTTGAAAATTTAATATGAGATTTTTCATAAGTTTAGCTTACAATAATTATAAAAGAACTTAAATTTTGGTGTATTCAGGCCATTAAAACACAAACCACCTTTTTCACCAACCACTGAAAATTATATCCTAGGCTGACAAATCATCTTTGTTCAGAATCGTTTTTCGTAAACAATGATACCTATCATTGGATTCAAATTTGACACTCCTATAATATATAATAATGATCCACACGGCACCTAATGTACAGCAGAGCGGTACCCACTTGCCCGCTTTTTTCTTTATATACTCATGAGTCATTTAAAAATTAAAATATTGTAATAACAAATGAGAGAATACAGAAAAAATTCTTACATTTAAGTTTTATGAGAAATATGCTTCATCAGAACTAATTAATGACAACTGATATTAGTCAAATGTTTTGAGTTTTTAACAATATTGGCATGATGGCAAAGGCAAAATACCAAAATACTATTGGCTTTAAACATATTTAATTTAAAATAATATAGAAAACAAAAATGTATAACAAAGTCTTTAAACCATTGTACATAAACATTTTAACAACATAAATTATTTTCAATTTAAATATTAACTAATTTGTCAATATACTGCTGTTATATACTTACTTCTCAGTATTATAGTTTAATTTTTTTAGTATTATTTCATCAGGACTGACTACTTTAATGATTGTCATAGGAACACCAGGTAATTTATTTATCTTGTTCTTGTTTTTCCAATCATGATTTTCATTTTCAGTAACTGATCGCTGCTTAATGAATGATAAAGTGTCATCAAGTGGTAATATTACTTCTTTCTGTAGGCAATAACATTTTATTTTAAGATGGATGTACATTAATTAACAATTTTTCATAAGAGAATAGGATAGTTTTGTGCACATTAAATGAGTGGATTATTGGTATAGACTTAAATCCCTTTCGTACAGACAACCATTTCCAAACATAACCAATTTGTAAGCCTCCGTCAAACTATATGCCGAGTGCTTAATGTAAACCAGTATAATATAAAGGTTGACTTAACGTTTTTCCAAGCAGAACCCAAGCAGATTAATTTTGGTATGTGTGATTAACTTACTTAAGTCGGAAAATATATTTTTTTTTTAGAGATAAAAAGTATAGTCAGAACACTCAGAACTATGAAAATAATTTATCAATAAACATATTTTTTAAAGGAAAGTTCTACTAACATTTCTAGAGTTTAGAGGTAACACAGGTTGCTTCATTTGTTTTCTTGTATTTTTTTTCTTGAATACGCATGATCCAGGATCCATTGTTGTAGCAAATCCTTGAGATACAAGTTTACTGTTCAAGCAAATCTCAGTCCTAGAAGTATGATTATATAAAACAATTTTGTGTGTATCGCCATCAACTTCATGTATAAAAGCTATTAAGTTATCTTCAGCATAATCAACTTTTGAAAATTTTAAAAATGCAGCACAGGCATTGTCACTCCATTTGGTGCATTCTATACCATCTACAGCGGGATAAACATCTACCAATGATGCTTTTATTGCCTACAAATAATAAGATATTAAAACAAATTTTTAACACATACATTTGAAAGCAACTAAAAAAAAAAAAAAAACTATAAAAAATAATGAGTTTAGGGTTAATCATTTTTTATATTAAAATATGATTAACTCAAACAAAAGAAAACCATGAGAAAAAATTTTTTTAATTGATCAAGCTAATATCTTTTTATACAAATATAATATAGAGTTATTTCACTTGAGTCTTAGTATATTTTTGTTCATAGATATTTATTTATTTATTGTGTGTATGTGATGTGTATAATAAATTAATAAATGAAAATTTATTTTATCTCATTCTAATACGTTTATATATTAATATTTACTTATGTTACTATAATATTAATTAATAGCAAATGGAATTAATAAATAAAATATTTAATATTCTATTTATTGAGTTTTATAATACTATATCATAGTATTAAAAATAATTAAAAAGAGTCTTGATAAAAATGTCAGAATTCTACTTCTTCATTTTAAAAATAATTCAAATGGACTTAAAATCGAATATAAAGCATTAAGGTGATGATTTCAACGAAGAAAGGTAATAAAGTTAGTAATTTATCTGAAGGGTTTGAGATAACTATATATAATATTATACGTAACTTTATTAATATACTCTTGAGATAATAAACTTCAATGTTACATTTCAAACGCGAATTATGTATTTGAAAAAATGTGGTAGTCTATTAGAATAACTACTTACAAGAAAGGTTTGTTTTACTGATGGAGATCAATAGCAATAGAAAGTTCAAATTTTATATATTATATAAGTATATCTATAATTGTCGAAGTATTTATTAAAAAAATAAAATTACTAACTAAGCGATAATAAACCAGAATCCACAAATGTAATAAGTTATTACAGCCAACAAATAAAAAACAATATTAATGATAATGATAATGCTTATCAGTTATTGTTTATTAATTTACTTTCTAAATTTAGTAAGAAAAATGTTTAAAATATTATCTAAAACAATTTTCAATTATATCATTACAAAATTAAACGTACAAGTGGTGGTGTTTTAATGAGTTCTTTATTAAGTACTCTTAACTCATCCCATGGCAATGTTTCCGAATTGCCAAAATCTATATAAAAAACAGTAACTAAACGTGCTTCAGGCAAACTTGTTATTCTTGCACGATACCAATGACCATCAATAGAATACCTAGCTGCAACTGCCATACCTAAAAAGAAAAGAAATATTAAATTTATAGTAACAGTAATATAAATTTAGTTTTAAACATGATGATAAAAATATTTAAGCACCAATTTGTGGCGTATATAATAAATAGCTTTTATGTGTATTTTTTGCTGTAGGTGTGTATAATGTTTTCAGTGTATTCATAACTTCATCTAATTGGGCAGTATCGTCACTCTATAATTTATACAAAAAATTTAAATGCATACAATCTTTGTTTAATATATAATATGTATGTATGTATAATTACTGATCGCAGATAAAACTCTGTCGGTGAAATGAAGTGACATAGGACTACAGAATATTTTTTTTTTTCATCCAGTTTCAAACTATCAGGCAATGTTATCATTTTTACAAGTTGTTCATGCTAAAAATAGTATAACTTTAAAATGGATAAAAATAATTAAATAATTTAAAAATGTTATATACTTACTAATTCTTTGTTGACATAGTACTCATAAGAACCATGTCCCAAAAAAAACAATGCATCACGTATGGACAGTGGATAAATATCTTCATTCCAAACTACATCAACTTCGATACGTTTACTATTTAATTTCAAAGGGTACACAAAATATGAACCTGTCTTTGCTAACATTAAATCATTAAATAATATGTATGCTTCATTTGACCACCCAGTTGTTGATTTTGGCTTCAAATCGTACAGAGCACAATTATAGGCTAATGGTGGTATTGAGACAACACTTGGTGGCACATTTCTAATTCTGCACAGAAAAAATGAGTAATTTGTATTACTATATCTTAATTATATAAATAAAAAAGGATAGACAGATTATCATGTTATTATTATTTTCTTCTACTACATTGTATTCTTAATTTTCTTATAATTTTGATGATTTAAAAATTGGACACATCGTGTGAAAGTGTTACTAATTCATAGGCGCAATTTGGGGGGTGCTTGGGGGTGCTTACCACCCCCAAATTTCATATAAGCACCTCCAAATTTTTATTAACAACATCGAATTTTTATGTGAGAGTAAGCAGTTACTCACGGGTCACTTTGATCAACTTAAATCTAGCATTCCCATAAATTTAAACCAAATTGCGCCAATGGTTACTATTGTAGTATAGATGAAATAAAAAACAAAATGTAATTTTTTAAAAAGAGGATTGGTAATTTCTATAAGTTAAAAACTGTTAATTGTCAAGTTAGTCATATTCATTTTCAAATAACATAAATTATGTTATCACCAAACATATTTTTTAAAGGAACATAATTTTTGCAAATTTTGTTTAAGTTGTTTTATAAATAATTTTAATATTTTCTATGTATTAATACAACTATGATAATTAAATCAAGTTCAACCAACCAATAAGTCATAATAAAAAAGTGACTACCTGTCAGCTGTTAAAGTTTCCATGAAACCATAGTCGATAAAGTCAACTCTGAACAAATCTTTACCATTTTCATTGTACGAATGGAGAACAATACCTCGATGCCATTCATCAGCTGATGTTTGTATAGCATATATAGTGTGGTCTGTAAATAATATACAGTGCATTATTAATAAAACGGAGTTGTCTATAATGTTATATATTATTAAAGGTCCTTAAGGGTAATGCAAATTTTTTTGATCGAAGTAAGAATGACATTTGATTACAAGATAAACAATTTCTATACAGTTTTAATTTATCTGGTATGTTGGTGTTTAAGTTAAATTGGAAAATTTAAGAAATTATTTGGAAACAATAGTTGTTTTACACACCTTAACTATTTAACATACAAATATTTTCTCAACAAAATCAAAAATAGTTAGAAAATTCTTCATTTTAAGTTTTATACTATAAAAACAATGTTTTCAAAACACCCAACTCCACACTCATTATTAAAATCAGATCCCTTCTTCAAACGCTCACCGAATTAGACTTTCATGTACAGTTTCTCTGGGTCCCTGGTCATACGGGGATCTCCGGTAATGAGACTGCAGACTCACTAGCTAAATCAACATCCTCCTTATGCTGCCCCCCAACCAGTACAATACCTGGGTCTAACTTTTGTCCAATGCTAAAAAATAGCGTTGTTAAACTATGGCTCAGCTATTAGGAAGGTCTTCCCACTCATTTTGCCACTTGATACAGAGACATTGCGCCATCCATTACTCCTCTACCCTGGTTTGACAAATCTAAACTATCTCACAAGAATATTTCCTCTTTTTCTCGACTACGCTTCGGACACACCTTACTACCTTTGCACTCATTTAAGCTCGGCCCAAATAATTCCCCCACTGCACTCACCATTCCACTCCCACCACTTGCAATATCACTCACATCCTTTTTAACTGCCTATACATCTTCTCCTAACGCAAAAGCTTTCTCTCCTTAATTAATATTTTAAATATTCAAGCCAATCCTCAATCCATCCTACTCTCAATCTGTTATTTTATCCACACTTAATATATTCAACCAAGCTGGTTTCATAATTTAAAATAAATTTAAAAATAAAATGTGTTTTTCTATTTAGTAGCTTATTATATATTTAGATGTAATTGTAATTTTCGAAACTAATGGTCTCAAAGGACTGATGGTTTATAACTAATTTTGTCCAACAGATTTAATAATTTTTCAGTTGTTACTTTACTCAATAAAATAACACAATTATATTTATTATTGTAGAATTACTAATTACATTTTATTATAGCTATTACTGCAATAGTTTGTTTGAATATTAAAAAAATGAACATTGGTGAACTATAAAAGTAGTGCATTTCCTAAAAAAAACCAAAGTTTATTTGATCTAATACTAGTGACTTTGTGTAAATAACTTAATATTTTCTCTGCTCCATCCCAAAACATAAAATCCTATGTTTTTAATATTATAATTAATTAATGTAGTAGTAATAATCCAGGGGCGTATTTATGGGGGGCCGAGGGAGCCCGGGCTCCTCTCGAAATAAAAAATGCATTTATTAAAAATTGTTATTTTTGACATGGAATGATATAGAATTCATCCAAAGAAATTAAAATATATAATCGGCCCCCTCCGAAATAAAAACCTATATACGCCACTGAGTAATGTAGTAATCAGTTACTAGTGTAAATTTTTCAACTTTGAAAATTCCGATTAAAATAAAATAATAATATTAATTGACGTGGTCTAAATGTAACGAATTTGGATGGTGGCATAAAATTGGCCAAAAAATCAAAAAATTGTATCAAACTAAAAAAGTATTTAATATTAAAACGTTCTTTATAGTATAATAGTCTAGTTCTTATGAACTTTGTTTATTGGTTTTATCGATGTAAATGATTGGTAAATATAGTGAAAAAAATTCTCTTTAACTAATAAAAAAAATAATTATTATTTATTAATAATAAATATAAATACATTAATAATTATTTATTATTAATTATTATAAATAATAATGTAAATAATTTTTACAGATAATACACAATATGAGTTATAAAAAGACGTAGTTATAACTGTTGTTAATTGTTCATTAAAAATAATGACAGAACACAAGCAATATGGGTAATTTATAGTGAAAAATATTTATATAAAATAATTTTTTTCTGAAATTTTTACTGTTTACTTCTTGTTTGTTGTCTGTAACAGAGTCTTCTATTATATTTTGTAAACAACAACCAAAAGACCACCTCTAAATATTCACTCCACATATTCCACTTCGTTTGTATCTCGCCTTAAAAGGACGTCGCACCCACTGTGTTGTCTCCGTCTTACACACGTATGACAGTACATTTTCGTTCACCAGTTTCAATAGTGTGCTTTTAGTTTTGATATTAGAGTGAATTGACCTATTATCAACCTTATAGGCAAGAACATTTTCTATGTTCTCTTGTTGGATTTTACGATATTTTAATTTTTTTTTCTTTAAGTTACTTATATGAGTATTAAAAATATTAATATTTGAAAATGCTCATAGTTCACTTAAAAATTAAAATATCGTAAAAAACCAACGAGAGAACACAGATTGTTCACACATAATTCAATCTACTTATAATATCAAAACTATAAAAGCACACTATTGATACTGGTGAACGAAAATGTACTATGTATTAGGTACGTGTTTAAGACGAAGACAACACATGCGGGTGCAATGTCCTCTTAAAAAAACTATTTGATAGTAAGAATTGTTAATATGTTTTCTCTACTTATTATTCTCTAACGTTCGCGAGAAAACTTACCCATTTCTACGTGATCCACCGATACAGAGCCGTTTTCTGATTTTACGTGTTTGTCTAGTTCGTCTTCAATCATATCTAACACTCCTTTGTTAGCGACAAGTTGCAAAAAGAAGTCAGATGGGCTGTTAACGTGCGTCACGATTACTGGTTCGACCTTGGTTCTCACGATCTCCTTGACGGTCAGCGATTGCGGTGGATTGTTAATGCTGGAAGCAAATACGGAGCCACTGGAAATAAGGGCATTATCGGAATTGGCGATGGCGTCACTAGAAGCGGATATAGTTTCACCAGAAATAGTCGAATAACTGCTGCTGCTGCAATACATGCTAGAAACAGACGACGGCGATCTTTCTGCTAGCGCTATAACACATCACAAAACGGTAGGTTAGAATCGGTAAAATGTATACACTTATCTAGCCACGTAATTTAACGATTACCCCACATAATATTATAATTGATATTTACATATTATAAATGCACCTGGCGCGTATTTTCAAGAAGAAGTTTGACTTTTCAAGGAATAATTACTATCAGAAATGTTAACAAAAAATTAAATACATTTAATATCTCAATTAAAAATATTTTGTAGTTAGTTTCATATCGTTGCTATGGATGTCAAATGATTACACACAGTTTATGTCAGCCGGATACCTTCCACGATTACGTGTTCTATGCCAGACTATGCTTCACTGTCATACATTATCAAATTTCGATAGTCTATACCAACGGTTCTCAACTTTTTTTCATTCACGTACCCCTTGACCTCTCTCATCGTCACTATTTCACGTACCCCAAACATCAATTTAGAATACAAATAAACGAAAAATAATTTTTTCGCATACCCCTTGAGATCATGTCACGTACCCCAGGTTGAGAACCGCTGGTTTATACCATAGACATATCAATTTTTCTATGGTCTATACATAATATACTCGGTTCGCTGAGAGACCAGATAATTTCGCGCATCAGACTGACGGACGCTTCTCTTTCCACAATAATAATTAATAAGTATATAAGTGATAAGTAGGCAAGCGCAGTAGTCGAAATAGTTGTAGTAGGGAGAAACGATGAGTTTTCGTCCGTCGCACGGGTCCGGTCTCTTGGCGACCAGGGTATAGTAAACATCCACACTGGCAGTGGTGACCCTGCGATATGATATTGTAGTATAGGTTATAAATTACTTTTTATTGATGAAACAAAAAAAAACTTCTTATAATTCTTAAAATATTATAGTTATATTTTTATATTAGTTCAGAGTTATTATTATTGTAAATTCCCATATAGATATAAGAATAATATACGACAATTAATAGTACTTGAACTTCACCTACTGGCAGTCGAGTCTAATTGTTTAGGTTTTAAATCTATTTCTAAAATGAAAGATAATATTAATATTACATTATAAGTTCGAAAAGGGGAATGATTTGTAAGTAGTGTGTATAATGGTAGGTAAATACAAATATCGGACAGTTGGTTGATGGATATGTTAGATAGAAGTGTTGTATATTATATAAGACTATGTACAGATATACTATTTATGACGATTTATTTAATCTAAGCAGATCATAAACGCCAAGTTTTGAAAATATCATGAAGGGCTCACTACACTTGTACTGAAGTTTTATATAGATAATTTCGTTTTAGAGCTCTACTATAGCAAACTCATGGGGAGGCTATAGCCCCCCCTCCCCCTGAGTCCCCTGATGTAGATAATCAGCAATTAAATCAAAATAACTGATGGCACAATGTTATATTATATAGTTTAAAATATAATATTTATAGTAAAGAACTTGACTTGACACTTAGTTCAAATTTCACACGTAGTCGTGCTCCTTTGAAAAGAAAAAAATTAGGATACAAATTGTTAAATTTTCAAAAAAGGTACAACTACTCGTATTTTTAAAGCTTTTGGAAGAGGAGAGCCAGGAGAGGTGTTCCAAAAATTACACTTAATCACTATAAATTATGATTATATATTAATTTATAACATTGAATATCTCACTATTGTCATCAGAATTCAATCCGATCATCGCGCTTAGAGTGTATTCGGGCAAAAGGTCTGGCGAACATTCCAATACGTAACGATCAGATAGATCGATATTGAAAATCACGGACTGCTGGATGGTGTTGAAAATTTCGAAATTGAACTTGATCGACGGACTGTTTACGTTCTTCTTCGCCAAATAATAAGTCGTGTCTAACATGCTTTCAATGTCGCTAATTTGATCCATCATTGCGGTGGACGAATACTGATGGTTCTTCAATACCACATCTACAATATTCAGTTTGGTTTGCAATTTCTAGAAACAACATTCCAATCGACCAACCACGAATAAATAATTATAACAATAATCTAAAAAATAAACTATAAATACAGTTATAACATAATAAGAGTGTGGGATCCAGTTAAAATAAATAAACTTGTGCACATATTAATGTTTAAAAAAACAGAGGAAACCGTTTTGTTATATAGTAGTTATAGTCTCAAATAAATTTAATTAGGTATTAAATTTCAACTCAATGACATAACTCATAGTATGCAAAAAAGGTTCTGAGAAGAGACTTGAGCAGTAAACTTATATTTTTAAAGATATTTTATTATATATGTATATTAATAAAAGCAACTTATAAGAAACATTATATTAAATTTTCAACTTTTTAAAAATCTTTTTAACATTTCAAAAAAAAAAAAAAAACATAGAAAAATCGAAAATTTCAATTGTTTATAAATAGCTCAAAAAAAGTCAAAATATTTAACCGTGTATAGATAATGCTAATAGAAACACATTTGGTGAAAATTTGTAGTAGGTATTTACAGTGATTAGTTTTTGAGTTACTACTATATATAAAAAAAATCGATTTTTTTTCGAAAACTGGTTTTGCGTAAAAGTTCCCGTTTCTCCTTTCCTTTTTTTGTTTTTCACAATTTTTTTGAAAACTACTAGGAAATTTTTACTTTTGATCTCTATAATGCACCAAGGATAATCATTTCATTTTGTCATTGGGAACCACCTATGAAGTTTGAAATTAAAGCATTATTTCGACAAGTTATGCTGTACACAGACACAAAAACAAAAAAACACATATCATTGTAAAATCAATACATTCATCACGTCATTGAGAATCTAAAATGAAACTTTTTTAGTGTATATTTTGAAATTTTTCTATTGTAAGGGCTTGTTTTAAAATTTTAATTGCATATTTCGATGTTTTCTTTTTAACATTTTTTAAATGTTTACTATTGTCTATTATTATATAAGAAAAAATATTATATTTTTATAGTTTCGATTAATATAAAAATAAATTAATAGGTATACTTGTAGGAATAAACAGTTTTTCCAAATATGGCCTTAGGACTATTAGATCAATATTCGGGGAAATAAAATACGTAAACTAATAGATAAGAAAATATCGGTTACGACCATAATTGAATATTGACATTATTTCATTATATTGTTTAAAAAATAACTTTTTTTTTACTAATTTTTTTATTTTTCATTTATATTTTAACATCTTAGTGCATATGTTTATTGTTTAAGCACATTTAAGATTTTATATTTGGTTGGTTTTTAATGCATATATAAATTCGCGCTCTAATTATTACCATCATTTCATTCTATGCGTATATGATGATATATTTTGATGTTATCGACAGTCATTAAATAATTATAATCTAAATATTCTAATTGTTGCAGTATTGCACTGTACACAAATCAAAACTACTGTAAGTCAATATATAATAAAATATTATTCTTACTTCTATAAAATTGGTTAGTTGGCCGACTACTCGGATCATAGAATTAGTGTTAGACTGTTCGGCTTGATCCATCATATAAAATAACTGTTGTTCTAAACACTGTAAAGCACCAATTACAGATGCTACGTACGTTGAAATAAGTTGTTTCTTTTGATCAAAGTTTTTATTTTTCTTCAAATTATAACATTGGCGTTTTTGTACTTTTTCATTAAATCTCTAAAACAAAATTGTAATAATTACGGTTAACAAAAAAATAATACGTATATATTTTTATACTTATTTACTACTTATACTTATTTATACTTAATATTATTGCAATTGTTATAAAAACGTGGACATTTAAGTGACATAAAATTAACATAGTTGATAAATTTAAGAATCAATGTAGAACATTTAAATTGATTGGTTTAATACTAAAATTTGTAGGTATTTCATTATTTATTGAAATTGGTTTTTTTTTTAAAAAAAACTCATTAATTCATTGGCATTACATTTAACATTACGTATTAAACCCGCAATGCTATAGTAATTGATTAACTACATCTCAGCAGTAAAATTGAAGTTTGTATATACCGATTCTTATGTATATTATTTTAATTTATGGTTTTCTTTAGTCGACCATATAATTTCCATTATTAAGTTAACCTGTAACTAGTTAATAGTTTCGATTCATAGCTAATCTCATCTACGATATACATTTAAAGAGTAAGCGTATTATATAATCATACATATAATTTTGTTTTTTTTTTTTTTTTTATAATATATGCGTAGGTACCAAAAAATATTTTGTTACAAACCATTACTACCTATATGTATATGTTATTATAATGATATTGATACAATATAATGTATTATATTATGTTCATAGGGTATCAATACCCTTCCACTCTACTTCCCCTTCCGGATCTTTTCTTATTGCTTTTTCGAGTTGCCGAGGCCACGTTAAAGCAGTCTCATGACCGGTCATGGGCCTAGCACGAGTGAGCCGTCAACCGGCTTCCTTGTATGTTCTCGATAGACATGCGTACGATTCTCTTCTCGATGAAACTTATTCGCTACATGTTCTTTTAGAATAATTTAGAAAAAAATTTAAATTATAAAATTTAATAATTAAATCATGTATTCTTCACATTTGTTTAATATAGTTTTATTATGCTCAATGCTCTCGGTCATCTTCATACCAAACATTGGTAAGTGGTACATTTTTAAAACACGATTTTATTGTATGCTTATGGTAATTAAACAAATGATTAATTGAAAATCCGTTGTTTTAATCTAATCCAAAAATTAAATTAAAACCAGGGGCCTACAGTAAAATGAACTTTACTGTATTGAAATAATATAATGCGTATTTCATATTATTCTCATATATATTTGATTTTAATTTCATTTAAGGCAATCTAGTATTATCTAATTGATAGATTAAAATATATGTAATAAAACGCACTATTAATATTTTAACTTATACTTATAATTTTTTTTTTTTAAGTATTTTAATGTTTGATTAATATGAAACATATTTTTTAATCTACTAATGTAGGTACAGTAACTATAAAAACTAATTGTCACCAATAAATATTATTATATGGTTTTAGTCAAAAAACAATATCTATAATTGAAAAAATTATTTGAACATTATTTGGTGTATATACGAAGTCTCAGTTAAATTAATCTGTACAAGTATAAAAAGGTAGGCATGCGCAGCAGTGTATTTAGAAAGGGAGAATTTAAATCAGAGTGTCATATAATAAGAACTATAATATTTGTGCTTAGTATAACTTTTAAGTCCACCATTAGACATGTTTGTTTCTGAATGAACGACGCACAAAGAAACAGGTTTCTAGTATAATCAGTATATTATAGTTATTATTTGGAATATCGCCAGCCAAAGTGGGGTGGGATACAACGAAACCTGTTCTTCAGAGATCGAACACCCTGTATCGAATGCAAAAATAAAAAGGACGAAAATAAATAGGCCTTTTTGTCAATTCAAATATAATTCGCCAATTTTGAGTACAAGGTCTCGCAGGTGTAGGTGGAGGTAGCTTTTTTCGAAAGGTTTACGCCACGCCCCCGAGTCACGTATCTAGAACACTCCGCGGTACACAGCTTCGGGGCAAGCACGACTTCGTTATTAATAACGATTGTGATAAAATAAAAAAGAATAACAAAATAAAAACACCCACCGGGCGCACGGACGAAAAACAGGAGTTTTTTAAATTTGAGTCCCCTAATAGCGTGAAGGTTGAAATTATAAACATTGCGACTATATTATAGTATACAATATACTAATGTTCCAAAAAACAATTTCATTACATCCAATCGGTTACTGTACCGTCGATCGTTTCCTCAAAAGTTATTAGCCTCGATAACTGCACACATTTTTGTTACCTACATTAATAAACTCGAATCATCAATGACACCTCCTCGTCATATACGATATATATTCGGATTGACTGTATGCACAAATGCACAATCACACACGTGCGCTCGCATTTTAGGGGTAATAAAATATATAATTAGAGATTATATAGTTTCATTAATATACGGTCCACATTATTATACTCGAGCGCTAAGTAGGTATCATTCTGGTTATAATAATAAATATGACCCGTGAGGTCACGTCTCTGTGTTCAGGCGCACGCCGCCAACGCGTGCCTAAGAATTATTATGAAACGTAGAAAATAAAAACGTTACGGAGCCACTTTCAAATGGGTCTATTATTCAACATTTGACCCCAGTCGCAGTGTCGATTTGAATTGACAATGTAAATATAGTATAATATAAATGCCATGGCACATAATATAAAACGTTGTACAATATTTTGATATGATAAAAATGTAATGCGATGTCATTTATTGTTGTACACCTACAGGTGGTTCGGAAGATGGCAAAAAATCGAAGAGCGCCAGAGCGCTGGAGACACGAGACGCAGGAGGAGACGACGACACGGACGGTTTGAACCAAAGAGATAGGCTCGAGGACGATGACGAGGAAACTACCAAAGTACCACCGGGATTTCTGAGTCCGTCAGTGAGGGAATACTTGGAACTAGGAAGGTCGATTCCAGGTATGGTTGTCATGCTATTTGCGCGGTTGGGTTAACTAACCGAATCACCGTGGTTATACCCAAACAGGATTAGTTACGATACGTCATGCTTATTATTAACATTTAATAATAATTATTATAATATATATATAGTAATGGTGATTGCTGATTAATCTCTGTGAGAGACGAATCGGTACTCGGTACGACTTACGCATACAGAATAATAATATACTGTAATATGTCACCGTTGCCTCG
>VUJU01003323.1:0-12278 GCA_009835225.1 Aphis craccivora | reverse complement strand
ATTCTAGAGAAAGCTAATTGAAGATCCTTGATTAGTGGTTCAAAAACTGTGGTTAGCCGAAATTCTAAGCCTTTGCATTAGTTGCATATTAATGAATGATGAAAAACAAAAAACACGGAGTGAGATTAAATCGAAGTTTTAACGTCGTATGATTTCATGGTATACTTGGTTTGTGCGCGATCGTCAAAAAACAATAATTATCTTATTTTTGAATCTATTAGTTGTAAAGAATTGATTAAAAAAAAATATTTTGAAAAACAATACGTGGCTTCACTTTTATTTTATTGTTTCATTTTGTCATGGTATTTATACATTTTATATTATTCTATATAGTAGTTCGCATTTTTAAAATACGTTTAAGAAGTAAGTAAACAATATCTCATTATAAAACAATTTAATTTCAAAATCGAGCAATGTTTATATTGTATTGATGAACAGTTGATATATAAAAAAAAAAAATAAAATATCAAGTTCTCAAATTATATACCAACGATGATGGTAACAATAACAATTGAACATCACACATTAAGTAGGTTGTTTTTGATGAGTTATGTAACTAATCGAATGCGATGCCCATATAGATTAAGCTTCATACGTAATAATATTTAACACGTGCTGAATATTAAAATGAACAAACACTTTCTATATAAGAGTTCTTCTGACGATACGCATTCAATAAATTTCGTCAAAACGTGAATATAAACTCTGTTTGGGAGACTAAAAAAAAAAATGTTGATAAAATATTAACGACACGGCCATTAAAAAAAGATTTGTGCCCGTCGCTTGCATTGAGCTTGAGGACATCGGATAATATATATATTATATATATATTTTTAACAAACGCACGCGAAGGTGCACACGATAATATACATTATAATATGCGATACGAAACGATGACAAATATTTTACACGGTATAATAATAAGAACAATAGACGTGAAGCGATATCGTAACCCCATATTATTATTATAGCACTCGATAGAACGATGACCGATTTTTATTTAATTTTTATTTTAGAAAGGACACAAACACGCGGGCTCTTATAAGAACGATAAACCAATTTGATATTTCGTGTACATTAACGAATTGTTATGTACAGCCGATGTACAGCATATAAACACTGCAGCGGCAGAAGGACACAATTGATGATTTTCGGTACAAATATTTCAAGGTCCGCGTCGGCGTTGGCGTTGCAAACGTATACATCATAATATTATTATATTTTGCGGCGATATAATATTTAATATAGTGAAAATGTTTATATACGTATATAATACGCGCGAAAATTCGTATCTAATAATTCATCTCGGACGTTTTAATATGGATCATTATTATCGTTAATAACCTTAGAATGCGATCGACGAGTGAATGTAGTAGATCGTATGGCAGCGGGACCGTAATTAACTATAATATCAAAACACCATATCCACGGTTTTTGTCGTATCCTCATCCCCCAGACTTCCTAGAGTTGACATGTCAAACCAACAACCTCTGATTAATGATTACAGTCAATTATTATTTTATTATTATAAACAGATCGATTAGCATATTATCTATAGGTACACGACTCGACTGTCGAGCTCGTTTTGCAACTAGGAAATATTATATTTTAACGATAGTAACCTATAATAGTAGTCGTATCGGTCTTTCGCCAACTACTACAGTCATGTTATTAGAACAATAACACAATTATATAATCCACTAATAAATGTGCACATACCTATTATAAACACTATTAAATTGTATATTATATTATAATGTTTCATGTGGTACGAATCGAGAAGCCCCGCGGTGGTTTCTTATTCTAATTAAAAAAAAAAAGCGAAATTATAACAGACAAAAATAAAAATAATTGTCTATATACGATTAAACGTCGGACAAAATACGAAACGCGAACGCCAACATCACGCGTAGTTGAAATCGGAGCAATATTGATTATTATAATTTATAATATATTGCTTTCGTTTGGCGTTCGAAATATTTGCAAACGCCTTACGGGTATTTAACACGTGCGTAATTTTGCAATATACGTGACAAGCGTGATAATTAGCATTGCTGGTTGCATACATTCTAAAGCATTTTAATGTTATCATATTTTAAAGTTTAAATTAAATAAATTAATACCGTGGACAAAGGACAAGACGTAAGGTACATGGAAAAATATCTAAAATTTCAGTAATTCAGTTTTAGTAGGTACCTAACAATCCTATTGATCACTTGAAAATCACTATGAAGATAACATTTATGTACCAAAAGTATATGTTTTTGCGGTGCCAAGAATGTTAAATGTACACAACTGATAAAGGAATTTTCTCATTTATTTTTCTTTTAAAAAATCATATTTTCACTTATATTGTCATAGAAGTTTAATATAGTCACCACCTGCTTCAATGTCGCTTTTAAGTTGTTTATTATTACTTAAATAATGAACCGACGAATGACAAAAATCGTAAATTTTGAAACTAATGTTATGACTAAATAATGTTTTTTTTTTTTTTTACAATAAATTTTTAGTCGTTATAATAACTTAGGCCATAATTGCTATTATCTAGTAATTACTAATTATTTAGTATTATACATTACTATCAACGAATTTTTGTCATTCCATCAATCTAACTATAATAATTACTAATAATATTGTGTTTAATTATTATTATTGCATTGGGTTAGACAAATATAATATGGGGTGTGTGTGCATCAGATCGACTTAGGTCTACCACTATAATGGAGCCAATTGTACTTAAATCACATACGTGACCAATTCTATGGTAAAATAAGAGACTTTTTCAAAATTTTGGGAAATAATAATCAAAATGTTATACTAAAACTCTAAGTAAACCATACATTTTGAAAATAACTTTAGCTATTTAGTTATAAACACATATCGTTACACCAAAATGTACGAAAAATGACACAAAAACGACTACCATACTACGCAGAATTGTTATATAATATATTATATTTAATATTTATTGCTACTACATATTAATATGTCGGTTGATATTTTGTAACGTTGAACTATCACCTCTGTACAGCTATCGACTTGGAGGTGACCAACTTTTGTTTCTATACGGTATATTATTATAACATTGTCAGTTTAATGAAGTAAACGGTTGGAAATCTATTACAGTTCAAAACCAAAAAATCCAAACAAACTAACTAATACCTCGTCTCCGTTGCAGGCAAACCGGGCACGGACTACCCGGTGTTGGCCGTGGTGCCGTACACGGACTTCTATTGCGACGACCAACCGTACCCGGGCTTCTTCGCGGACGTCGACACCAGGTGCCAAGCGTGGCACTATTGCGACATCGACGGCCGGCAAGCGTCGTTCCTGTGCCCGAACGGCACACAGTTCAGCCAGGCCGTGTTCGTGTGCGACTGGTGGTTCAACGTGAGGTGCGACCTCAGCAAAGAGCTCTACCACATCAACGAGAGGCTGTACCGGACCACACCGCGACCGGACAGGCCGCACAGGGTGCTCACCAAGGAGCTGCTCGACCAGATATTCCTCTGATCGACCACTATATACAATTTATATACATGTCATTATTGTGTTTAACGCCTATACATACATAAGTACAGGATTTACGATTTAAACTTTTTAAATACGATTTAACAAAACGATCGCAGCCGTTCGATTGATAAGTATACACATCATGCGTATACCCGGAAGCTTCCAAAATCAAACTTAAATGTAATATCAGTGTATACGAATGTTAAATTCTTAATTCCCCCCCCCTTACCATATAGTGAAGTCTTCTTTTTCTCACTCTCACTCTCTCACCACGGTCTCTATATTATGTATTACTTTTTTTTTATGTGTATTGTTGTTATTTGATCATTGAACCGGCAACAACAATATACTATATGGTCGACATATGCTTACAAATAAGCGCCGCGTAAACCGTTAAATTTAGTTTTAGCTAAATTTTTGAAATCTATATATTATAATAAAGAAATACTGAAAATCAAGTCAACTTTAGAAAGTGACCATGACGCCAGCGGCTCATACTGCAACCTGTCAACAAAACGTCCACCGCCACCGCTAACATACATAATATTAATATAACATCGACTACTAGTCGACAAGACCTTTGTACCTAACATTTGCTCGTATATATATGCTCATGGCGATATAATTTTTACAACCTGCGAACGTCACACGACTAAAACCGAATAAAATTTTATTTGCACATTTAACGCCTATAATACGCTATATAATATTACACACCGCGGCAAGTGACCTTATATATCGTGACGACAACCGCCCACCAAGCGTACCTCAGTTGACATCTCGACCACGGCACTCATATCGCCTGAAAATATCCTGATATGATAGTATTATATTCTGGTGTAGGTTCACGAAATATTACACCGCGACCGAGTTAAAATTGATTGGCCATCGAAAGTTATGAATTACCAAATTATACAATAAATCGGTCTGGAGCAGTTATACATAATATAGTGGTTATGAGTTATTATATTATTCGATTTCGACACTGCATTACACATATAGCACATAAATACTCCTATGTTCGCGATAATCTTTTCAACAAAATAATATTACGAACAGAAAAAAATTACGATTTGTGCGGTACATAATAGAATATTATTATACGCCCGTCAAAGAGAATAATCGTTTCATCTCAAGACAGTATATGGACACACCACACATTAGTGCTGTATGTAAATCGGACGCTCGCTCACGCCGCGTTTGCATCATTCGTTGTGTACAAAACGCGTACTTCCATCTATAATACTATTGTCTAAAGGTCACTGCTTGTAAATATATTCTTTTTGTTCGCTACAGAAACTACATGTGTATAAATATAATATATTATCGTCATATTTTAAAGCTAATAATGATTTCCGAGATGATTGCATTTGATTCGTTACCATATAAATCTATATTCTCATATACCCACTTAACATATTATAGGTATGTATGGACGTTATACACACTTTATGTTCGCGATTGTTATGCGAATAAAGGTCGATGACTATATTATAATTTATAACCTGTCATATATATATACATACATTTTAAAATTTCTATTATCTAATAGGCAAATCACCTTTCTAAATAGGTGACATATTTTTTCTTTATATAACTTATTTTTTACGCCATTTTATACATATACCATATTATATTTATTATTATTTAAGATAATTTAAGTACTAAATTAATAATTTAAACGAGGAATCCACCGAATACTGTACTTTAATACTAAATGTCAATATTTTTTTGTTTATACATAGGTAGGTATGTTATAATATTATAACCAACATAATAACACATATATACATACATATTTCGTAAAAGGTAAAACAATAAAATTTATGAAATAATTTGATTTTGTTATTTAAAATTATAGGTATTAAACAAAATTTACAGTTGAACAATATATGGTTAAATGATATATGAATCATAACCGAACAGCTAAAATAGCAAAATGTATCATAAAAACTCCTAGATCTTCACTACTAAATTACATTCGATTTTAGTGCAATTAACCAAGTAATTTTATTATTATAAAATTATGTTACTACCTACATATTGAAGACAGTATATTATTGATTATTCAATGTACCTAGGTACCTATAATACATGTGTTAAACAAACAAACAAATAAACAACATACTAATTATTCAGTTATTTAATTAACATATTTTATATAATTACTTTATTTGAAATTGCACATTTCAACAAACTCACCACGAATTGTATACCTGGTATATACGCTCAAATAACTAAAACATAATTATTAATTTGTAATCGTATATTTTCTGTTAAATGATTTATACGATTTAGAAATAATATAACTATAGATAATAAGTAAAGTATTTAAGAATTTTGATTGTTAAGCATACTATACATATTTTTAGACTATTAAAAATACATTGTCGGGATAATTAAAATACTCTTAATAAAAATGACAATTGTAAAAAGATAATTTTTCATTTTTATTAAGAAATAATAGATATATTTATTTATATGTTTTTGTAAAGTATATGAAGTTATTTAATTTTTTTTATATTATTAAGTTAAAAACAAATAGTGTTAAGTGTTTTATATTTAAATAATAAAAATGTATAAAAACGATGAATTCTATTAATATAGGTACATAACATAATTCTAAAGTTCAATAAGTTAATCATATTTTAATCGGAAATAGGTATACTTTTCAAAAATATAAGTTACTTAATTAATTTATTATTAATATAGGTACCTATTTATAAACTAAACAAACAGTTGCAAACAATTATCGAGCTTATTAAACGATAATACTTTCCATATTTAAAATATTTTATTTTACATTTACACATATTTTCGATTAGGTCAACCTCAACATAATATGTACAATGACGGTTTAAGGGTTTAAGACAAATAATAATAAATAATAATGTATTTAACGATAGAACTAATACATTTTATCCTGTACAAACAGAATGGAGCTTTTTATGTTTACATGTTAAAAGCAAGTAAAAATGTAAAATATAACGAGAAGTTTGTTATTTTTGGTGAATTTATGTTATTTTTTTGCTTAATTAAATGTAATCGATTATACATTTACAAAATATTTACTGAATAATACCACTGATAATGTTACCAAATTATAATTTATAATACATATTATTACAATTATTTGTATTATTTTAAAATAATAATAGTTTACAATATTTTAGAAAATTATTCTGTATAAATTATATATAGTCAGTGAGGCAATACATTTACATTGATACTATAAGAATAGATAAACTATTTTATACGACTATACATACATGGATAATTAAAAAACATGAATTGGTTAAAATTTAAATAAAAAATAAGGCCAAAAACTGTAAAAATAATACTTAATCAAAATTTAGTTCAAATTGCTTCTAAAACATATTTATACTATAAGATAATTAATCTTTAACAGAATGTTAAAAAATTGCATAATTGCGTACAAAATTGACGTATTAATACTTGTACAGCTGTATACTAACTATATAGTGTATAGAGTAACTAGCACTGATTCATTAATTAATACACATATACAATATACTACGGGAGACGTGTTTTACGTTTCACACGATTGCGTTCCGGCCGACCATCTGCAGCAGACCACAAACCCATGGCCGGTAATCTTTTTTGCTGAGGTCAGTGATACAAAACACAACATTAATTTTTATTTGAAATGGTTTTTCAATCTTAATAAAACGATACTCGAGAAATAGATATACTATCGTGGCGCATCCATTATATTATGTTAATCGCCGGTGTGTCTTCGTTTGGTCGTGATTACTGTCGGTATCAAGTTATCTTATATTGAAAACACGTATAATATTGATTACTGTGCAAGGCTACTACGTATGCGTACAAAAGTAAGTGTAGGTAAAGGTGGCGGATCTAGCCCGAGAAATAGTTTAGTGCGGGGAAGATGATTTTGAAATTCATTATTTCTTCTTGCGCAAACAACGGACGGTCATAGAAAAATTATCATAGCCCGAGCATATATTTATCAGTTTCAACAATCAATATAGTCTTTGCCAATTTTATATCCGCAAACGGTTCATTCTGCAGGTTTTTGGATCGTCTATTGGGCGACGAAAAAAAAAATATATACACACATATTACGTATATATTAAAATTGACGTGCTAAGCTAATATAATATTATAAATACATTCTCCACAATTTGAAAACTATCGAAGACATCACCGCTTATGTTGAACTATATACTCAAAAATACTGTACCCAACTATCCAAGACTACCATATGATTTAAAATTTGTTATTTTTGATGAATAAAAAACATTATATTGGCAGTAATTACTTTAAAATTACGAGTTTAACCCATGTGATATAGAAATATAGAATACAGAATGTATTTAGTTACATCAGTATTATGGAATTTTTATTTAATAAGAATAAGATAGAAAATAATTCCACTCTCTCCAATAAATAAACAAACCTCGAAACAATCCTATTTGATTTATAATAATATATTGTATAATATAAAGTTAGTGGGTTATAGTCGATTTTAAAGTCCCACAGATCATCCTACGCTCAAAATGTTGGAGCTCCAGGCAAACGCACCTATACTTTGACTTGCACATGTGTGTTCAATCCACGTTTTATCTATACTTGTGTTTTTGTGCTATGTGGATCTAAGTATACCACAAAAATGTAAATGTTTTTTTTTTTTTTTTTAAGAAGAATTAAGATTTCAGAGTATGCAATAACTAATCCAACAGATTCCTGTAGCATCTCAGCATTATTTAGTGTCCCCTGAGAATAACATTTAGCAATTCTAGATGAAATATGGATTAATTAGTGACGAATATACTAGTAAAGGATTGTTCCAATAATATATGTATCGATAAAACAAGTGAACAAGACTTTTAAATTATACGGCTAACGGGCTAAATAAACTTAAAATACAAAAACATATTAAGACGTATATAATTAATATATTTACTCATCTGAATGTATACTTATTAAATTGACCAATATTCTATTCACATTTTATGCATGTACAGCACATACGCTTATGTGAGTCACGGTCAGATCCAACCAGCCAACAACAACAGTAATAATAAAAAAAAAATGCAAACATTAATAATTTTACCTTCGCATTTATATAATATACGTAATACACATACGCATTATAGTTAGGTCTCAATATTATTTTACCGACAATACGAATCACATTAGGATTTAAAAAAATTGTAAAATCAATATAACACTAGGTATATATTATAATAAAATACTAATTTTCAATAATACTTAATGTACTGTATGTTTGTGTGTACATATTTTTTAAATGCCAAGGTAAAGTTCAAGTAGTTATTTTTAGTAAAATTATTATTACAAAGAAATATGGAAAAGTTTCAATGAGTCTCGCTCAAATTCAATTATAATGGTCATCAATCATATCTAAAACATTAAATATATTTGATTTTGACTGTTCAACAATAAAACCACAACCCAACCAGTATAATAATATAATAATAAACTAAATATAGTAGGTATTTATACAGTATGTGGAATCGATCTAAAAAAATATATTCATTAGCTTTGTCATTTCGATTTTTTTCTTTAAAATTGTTATCGTATTTTAGAATTTAAGAAGTAATTTATATAATACATAATTTTACAAAATATATCTAAATTACATAACACGAGCAAAAAAAAAAATATAAATAAAATAAACGGATAAATATAAAATTACAATAATTAAAATCGTATATTTAGAATAGGTGTGTCATGCCTCAAAGGGCTACGAAAAGATTATATCTATTCCATTTTAACCTAGTAATATAGTATGCCTACCTCTCAACGAATGATCGACCTTATACGTTTAAAAGTATTTAATTTCTTATTCACATGCAATATGCTATTTATTCGATTACAGTTCTAAGTCAACTTAACGGCTACATGATATCAAAGACTTTACAAGTTTACAACACTAATATAACACCTTATATACGGATATACAGTATAACATTGAAGTTTTAAGATCTAGCCGTATTTCACAAGTGATACACAGAATACGGACATAATTTCATAAGTGTACATTAGGTGGTAGGTGTGGTTATAATATTATTTATTAAGTACACGTTACGACCTACAATATTATTTAATGACTTTAAATTACTATAATATATTTAAAAGTTCAAACGTATAATTATTTTCGATATAATGTTAAAAATTTAGATTTACAGGAAATAATCAAAATCGGTTCAAATAATTTATTCCATTTGTTTTTACTGTTTATATTACGAAAAAACATGTTTGGTAGGAGAAGACATATCTATAGCTATATAATCAGTAATCACAGTATTTTAAAAATGAGTATCCTTCTTAAAAATAAGAAATTATTTTTTTTACCTAAACTGAATAAATCCACTGACCCAGGGCCCCCACATACAATTTCGGGCCTCTGTAATAAATGTTTATACGGGCCCTTTATAAAACTTCCAAAAATACAATTTATCATCTATATATAGGTAATATTTTGTTTTTTAATTATACCAAATCAAATTCAATATTCATTGTTAAGACAAGACAACATCTGTTTGGTCAGTTAGTAAATTATAAAAAATCAAAGATTTGTAAGCATTTCAACTTTAATAATGTCTTTTCTATTTTTTTATTACAATATTATATTATATTATATATTAAAAAAAAAACAAGTAAATTTTAATTTATATTTCATATTATATTTTTTTTTAAGTTAAAATTTTGTTTTGCAGGCTTTGTGTTCAGCGTAATCAATGAACCATTGATAATTTAAAATTAACTATCATTCATCAATGACTATATATATTTCATTAAATGTTATTTTACAATATTAGGTATTTATTATAAAATGAGTAATTCTACTAAAATTTCAAAAATTACAAATAAATTTCAACGGATCCACGGCCCCTTAAAATAGCCGGGCCCCTGTACTCAAGGTCCATCAGACCCCCATGTGGGGGCCCTGCACTGACCTATCTGAAGGGTGATAGTAATTTCTCTCCTGGACTGTATACAACAATACAATACTTTTTTAATATAAATTATAATATTATGTGGGCTATTGGGTAAAATTTGTTTTTATAATTTTTTTGGTGTTATAATAAATGCCGCATTTTTGGCACAATATTATAAATAATTATTTATTATGATGCTAACTTAATAAGTTTTAAAACCATAATGGTAAGTCTTGAAAACAACTAAATGTAATTACTTCTGAGTTCTGGCATTTTGGTATATTACTTTTAATATGTAATTTGTTAATTTCCATTTATCTAGTAAAATAAAAATAATTTGCACTGTTTTTTCACAAAACACCTAACACTGGAATTCAATTTATTGAAGTTTAAATACTTATAGATTTAAAAAGTGGTTGTGCTCAAAAATAGGCAAAGAACAACATATAATTAACATTAGGTATTACATATTATTATTAAATAAATAAGAAAATACCATTAAATTATAATATAACAGATTCACAAAAATCAACAATTACAATTTAAATTTTGTTTAATCGTTTACATTTTAATCAGATATAAATGTGAAGTTGGCCTCCCCTCAAATAGGTTTAATTTATGCTGGAGAGATTGTAAGTAGAAAAACTTTATTTGTAAATTTATGTACCCAAGTTGATTTATAAAATTTGTAAGTTCATAAAAACAAGGTTGTGATTAAATAATTAGCTTTAGGTATTGTTTTATAAATTATAATAAAACAATTATTGTATACAATTATATGAATTACTGTATTATTATGAATATAATTAATATTCGTGGTGTATATATATTACAATATTTTAATGCTTAAAAATATAAAACTCAACATTAAATAATATTTTAGTCATTGATACATTGAGTAATGAGTATATTGCTTTATAATAGGAGTTGAATAATAAAAATGATTCAGATAAAAAAAAAATGTCCCATAAAATTAGTCAATGAATACACTACTGGACAAATTACGGAATATATTTTTTAAGAATGTACTCTTATATTGTAAATTTGTAATAACACGCGCGATGACGGTAATGAAGGGTAAGAATAAAATTAATTCATACATAATATATACTATATAGTACCTACTTTAATAACAATAGTATAATAACAACTAAGACAAACTGTGGGTTTATGGCCTCCTAAACACACAGGCCTGGCCAATCAGGATGTTTCCTGATTTCCATTTTGAATTAATTGGTATTGACTAACTACACTAATAATAAAGATTAACTCGTGCCCCGCCGGTTATTTACATATTGAAAATGAGAATAATGTCAATAATTTAATAAAGTTCAGTCGATCCAGAAGCTACGACCTGAGCAGAAGTACGAACAGAGAGGCTACACAATAAGGTAAACCACCTTTTTAGTTATAAGTACCTAGCATTTTATTTTAGAAATTGATACCCGAGTTTTAAATTAAAGAAATTTAAGATAAATATTTAAACGATTTAAGCAAACTACGGTATATTTAATAAAACGTATACAATTATTTTTAAAACTTTAAATTGTTAAAACATGCAATTCTTTTATATACTCGTATGATTACTTTGTAGTTTTTTTTTAAGTATATTTTATGTAATAATATGTGACGGTCGAGTTTTACGGTTCTAAGATTGTTTTAATGTATGACTTAATTAAGCATAAAATCTAGAATAAATATCGTCATACATATTATGTATGAGTTTTAATTAGTACCTAATTTTAAAGATAGATATTTGTTTAATATCATTATTAATTATTATGTATTTAATTAGGTAACGTAAATTATTCCCAG
>VUJU01003322.1:14700-26957 GCA_009835225.1 Aphis craccivora | reverse complement strand
GATATCCAGCGGTAAAAAATATTCGGAAAAAAATATTTTTTGATAGCCCGTACGTAAATAATGTGGATATTATAATATTGAAATCTATATTATAAATTAATACACACACACACACACACACACACACACATATATATATATACATATATATATATATATTACTGTGTATTGCATGCTTATATCGATGTGGTTTACATATAATGTAAAATTAATAAGAAGTATAAGAACCATTTTATATTGAACATATTGCCATATTATTGTGTTCGTAAAACCACATGATTTCGTTTTCGACATATTTCAGTGGAATACTGGAATCATATGAAATCTCTCTGAAAACGACCATTGGCTCAAGCAGGTAGTTGCGGTATAGCCATAGCATCATCATCCCTTCTCGCTCGACTGACCTTCTACGCACAATACAAAGGCTAAACGCGCGCCCACGCTCTTTCTACGTTAGGGTCAGTAGAAGATCGTGTTTTGAACCGTAGAAACCGATTATGTATACGGGTGTTGAGAGACGAGTTATTTAATATCATGAATTTGCCACCACAAGAATCGTTGAGGTAATTTTAATTATTTATATAATATAACAATGTGTAATAATTAATTATACAAAAAAAAAATTGTATATCACATAGATTATTGTAGTAGCGTATGTTGTATTGTAATAACTATTAAATAATACATATATATAGAGGTTACTATCGACTGTTAGTATAACTCTTAGTAACATTGTATTTTAAAATTGTGACTAGAGTTTATACTACCGATTGATGGTAGCATTCGCATAATTATAAATATATATATTATTTAATTTTATATCATTAATACAATTGTATTTAGCAGTTAACTGTTAAATTATAGGTATACTACCTATTTTTATTTTAAATATGAACGTACAATTTTAATGCATAATTATTTAAATTGTTTAAACTCTTATTACATTATACAGTGAAACTTCCATATAATGAAATTTTCCATTTAACCAATTCCTCTTAAATATGATTTTTTTGTTCCCCGTGAGTCTTATTCATTAAATACAAGCTTCACTGTATTATTGAATTGAAATTGAAACATTTAGTTATTATATAAAACTAATATAGGTAAGTAGTCAGTTTACCATCTTAAAAATTGTAATAGATACATATAATTATAAGTTCATAATAGTTAATATTTATAATAAAAGTTATTTTTTATTTTTAAATATTTTATAAATATATAGGCATACATATAGCTGTGGCAGTTATGAGCAATCATTTGGGTAGTCTAAACATTTTTTGCTAGTTACATACAAATATTATATTCTGCTAAAGATGTTTACTACTCTATGATGCATCATGTAAGCAACGGATTTGGTTGAAACGATTTATAATTTTTACTTTTTGAAATGTATTGGATTTGAGGATACGGATTTCCTGTGGGATTGGCTAATTATAAATATCCCAAGAGAATTCTGTATCCACTACTCAATACCTTAAATATTATGTGAAGACTCATCTACACATACACGGGCACAGCAGGGTTTAGTATTCTTTGGGATTTAATAGAGCCGGTTAAAATTATTACGTACACCAGCTATCTTAAATTTCAAAATTCTAGATTTTGATAAATCTACGTCCGGAGGTTTATTTATTATTTGTGAAAGATTCCTCTTGGTAACACATACGTCTTTAGCCTTTTTGTGGAAATCTAAAGAAGTTAATGTTACCTACAGAATTTCATAAGACAACTTCAATATTTATTTCTCATGCGTTAAAAATAGTATTTTATTATTTTATATACTTTATGTAGTAATTAGTATTATTTTTAATGACATATTTTACTGTTATCCCGTCCGCTAAATATCTAATAGAACTTAAATTTATAAATTATTCTAATGGTATTTTCCTAGGCTAGCTTATGTTATTTGTTTTGCCATACATCAAGGTAACTTATTCACTGTGCGAGTGTTATGTTTGAAAATCCCACGGTTGAACAAGGTACCATAATGTATGATGAAAAAAAATCGTCGATCCAATTATTATAACGATATAATATACGAGTACTTAATATACATTAAGGTATTAATCATGACAAATGTATACTATTGTAGGTACCTAATAAAACGTTTTTTTGTTTATTTGTATTGCAAATAATTTGAAACTTTAACCATTTAAAATGTCTTGTTTTCGTTATTAAATGGTATTTAAAAAAAAATCATTGTTAATTATATTTTTTTAGATCTAAATAACATAATACGCAAGTACTTATATTAAAATTGTGTGTGTGCACACAATATATAATTACAATCAGAATTATTTTAATTATATTAGTGTAAATAATTGCGATAATACAATAATATTTTTACATATTATTTATCCGTCTAGTTGGATGATAAATTGTATCATGTGTATTATGTATATACTTTTTAGGTAATTCACTATACCAGGGGTGGCCAAACATCGATCATGGACAATTTCAAAGTCGATTCCGCTTTGTGTGGAAGGTAACTTATAGTAACTCTTTATAATAAATCGTCGTGACCGTTGTCGGCTATAATGGTCTTGCGTCTTGTATATTCTCGGTAGATGTCTTAATCAAAAAAAAGTTTAGCCACCCCTGCACTGTACATCTATATTATATTATTATAGTATACGCACATGATGGGTATGGAACACGGTTTGGGCACAGCGGATACAGCATAAAAACACATCCGGTTTGTTCTCGGACATAATATTATATAATATTATATTATACGTTTACTGTATTTGGTAAAATATAATGCGTTTGATAAACTCACTGCTGGCAAAAAAATAATACGTTTCGAATTTTCAGTATACAATGAAAAGTGGTTGAATATACGAAACTACCTGTTTATATTGTAGTATACGACTGTATAATATACAGTTAGAATTCCAAGAACTGACCGACCGATACACCGATATAATAGGTACATTGAAAAGAAACCAATACAATACTGCAGCATAAATGTATAATACACACACGTGTGTTATGTTACTTGTTGTAGCCCCACACAAAATAACGAATAACGTTGATCACACTGAGAAAATATATAACGTTTTACGAAAGGTCTCCACGACTGCAGTACAACTGTGGATGTAGTTGACCATGTTTAACCATAAATTTCTGATTTTTTAGAAATGTTTTGGTTTTAAAAACGTAAAAATAGGTAGGTAGCTAAATCTTTGCCGTGGTAAACGGACCATTCATCGATCATTCCTATCAAATATTAAATAGTGGCGTATATTATGTTCGCCTGGAATTTTATATAGCTAGAGGACATATTTTAGTCTACGGATTTTATTGATAGTAGGATTTAGGTGATTCTCCAAGTAATGTAAATCATTATTGGCCAATAATGGCCTATAATTGGCTATATAAGTCAATTCAATATTGTTCATTATTTCTTGGTTAAAATAATGTTTTCTTTTCGTATATATATTTTTCATAATGGTATACATGAATACAAACACAATCGCTACAATTAAGAGTTAAATAACTCACAACTGACGTAAAACGGTTTATTTTTATGATGCTTATAACTGTCGATTAAAATTATTATTTTTTTACCCATCAAAGTACTAATTATCAACTAGATCCAATTTATACTATCAAAAAACAAAACACATTTTAAAACAAATAACGTTTATTGCTTCATTGAAATTAAAAAAAAAAAGTTCTAGCTCGAGTTAATACGCATGTATTTCATCACATGATATAAACTACATGTCTATAATTGTAGTATATACATTGATAAAACGATATAAAGGGTATAACTGATCGCACGATTCGCATAGTATCGGGATAACTATAAAAAAAGCAGATATAATATAGAAATACCTATAAAAAAAATATATATTCAATATTAAACTGTTGTAATACAGATGCAAAAATAATGAGAAGTGGATTAATTATAGTGAATTTGGCTAAAACAGAAATTTAGGTAAAGAAATATTGTTGATAACATTACAATTGTCATGATTTGTGATAATATTAAAGTCAAAAATTTCGGACGCGTAATTGCATAGACGATTGTTTCGACTAGGTAAGGGGAATATTTATTTTCATAAGCGCAATGTGCATACTTCTATAATATTATGTTCTAATATATATGGATAACTGTCAAAAACATTAATAATGGAAATTACACACGTAGGTAAAATGTTCATAAAAATGTAGAAGTATTGAAATCCTATATAGTTCACATGATCATTGAAGTTAAATAAATCTACCAAATCTGATAGGTAATCCGGCCCATCGTGGAGATATTATACCTACATTTAATGTAGTCCAGCTGAACAATATTAAAATATGATTTATGACAATTTAAATTTCATTAGCGATATAATATTCAGGCTAAATATCTTCTAGTGTTTATTTGTACATTTGCAATTATGAGTAAAAAAAAACTTTAAAAGATGCTTTAATGTTTCTCATAAGTTTTTCATCATACCACTAATTAAAAAATATAAATATTTAAATAGTCACAATCTTTAAAATTCAAATGTTTATTAAACTAATCAAAATCACGAATATTCGCAAATAATTTTAACACCTAAGTCTAAAGCTTAAAAATGTAATATAATATACTAGATTCCTCCCATAAGTTTTATTCTTCAAAATTAAGATTATAGTTTATTTTATTTAATATACTCATAAATGTTTGCATATTTCAAATTTTTGTATGCTTAACTCTTTAACAATTCATAAAATATAACTAATTGCTATAAAAAACAATTACATTAAAATTTTGCTTTTGTAAATCGGTAAAGAAGTAAACAAAATAATTAATAACTTTTGACATGCTAAATAATTGTTTACTCAAATAATTAATTGAAATTAAAAAACAACTAGAGAACTAATCAGTTTTAAATTATGGAGGAAATATTCACTTGCTTTTATACGTTTTAATATACAAAATTGAATACAATCAATTTAAAATCACGCAACTGTTTAAACAAAGTATTGTGTAATTATATTTTTTAATTATCTAAGTACACAATTTATTGCAACTGTTCAAACCACGCATAATTTAGTTATTGGAAATTCGAGATCATGATTATATAGTATATTATAATATGGATACACATTTGTTTCGTATAAAGCGAATTACCAAATAATTGTCGTTTAAAAAAAATCAAACAATGTTGAGTCAGTTTTCGTTATTTTCGGCGATTTTAATTTTCTTAGGAGGACGATGTTTTTACGGCATTAATGGAGAGGATCAAACACAAACCGAGCAACCAAATACAGAAGAAATTACAGATGTAATTATGTATTGTTAAATTAATTTCATAATGCTTTTTTGAAGATTAGGTAGGTATGCCAAATACCACCATCCACCTAAAACAAAATGTGATTGTACTTATAGAAGAAAAAACCAATACAGCATTTAAACGTGAACAAAAATAATTTAAAGTCGTTTGTGGTCTTAATTGTTGGCGGTATATATAAAGAGTTTTGAATAATTTATTTGTTTTAAGTAATAACTAAATATAAATATTTTGTTTTATTGACAATTCAAATATTTTCTTATGGACTGTTATATACTCATATGATTATTTTTGTAGGAATAATAATTAATAAATTATTTTTTGATAATACTTAATTATATACCTACCTATAAATGATACCTAATTATTATTCATATTTAAGTTTCAATCAAAAATTAAACTTATTTAGAATTCTCTTGTAAGTTATTTATTTAAAAAAATGTTGGCTACTCAATGAACACTTAATAATTATAATAATAATTAAAGTTTCTTTTATTTTGCTCTTTACTCTGTATAGCAACGGTTCCCAAACTGCGAGGCGCGCCTCCCTTGAGAGTAGCGAACACATGACAGGGGAAGCTCGACCCGTGTTATTTTGTCATAACAATATTTGTAAAAAAAAAAAATATATTTGTATATTTAAATAATATAAATTTATTATTTATTTATTCATGGGAGGTGCAATTATTTTTTTTAATTTTTAGGGTGGCGTATAAACTAAAAAAATTTGGGAAACGCTGCTCTATAGTATCTAAAATTCTATAATGATCTTGGCATTTGTTATTGTTTTAGATCGCTGGCAGATGGTATGCAGTTATGGCAACTCCATGCTCCGACGGCGGAGACTGTAATCTTCTCACGAGTACGGTTTTATTGAATACATTTAAAATATCGTTGTTTTTTTACATGTTAATTTTATACTTCATATCTATAACCTTATACTTAAGAACAAAGTGATTAGAAATTTGTAATTTATCTCTATAATTGAAAGGGGTTCGTCGCCTTTGGGGACTCGTGGGGCAAATAATTTTTTTTAAACAATTATATGGATCTATTCTCATTTTATTTATAAAACAATGCGATAGTTTGCACTTTAGCTTAAATTTCTCTAATGGAACAGGAACTATAAGTATTATTACAAAGAGAATAAATCCACATATAGCACAAGGGTTCAAAATAACAGCAGTAGGAACACTACGAACAAAACGTAAAATTAAAATATTAAAATTTATTTTATACTACCTACACAATCTATTACAAATATATTGAACAATAAGTGTATGCCATGTTGCACGGGAAAAAAATAAAATGACAAGAGTGACTGAATGAAGATTTCTCCCGTTGAAGGATAACTTCTATTTGAAAATGTAAAATTAATTTGTTGGCTTATTTTCTACCTAATAAAAACATAATTTGGAATTAGATTAAGTAAATATATAGAGCAAGTTTTGAAGTATAAAAAATTATTTTTTGATTTAAAATTACGACTATTGATATGATTATTAATAAGCTTTCATTTACTTTTATACTTTTTAGTAATTAAAATAAAATTCAACTGTAGTATTTCTCATTTTATATTTACTATAATTATATAATATAATATTAATAATTAGGATATAGTATTAAAAATTATAACACATTTTACGATGTTTTAATTAGTATTGGACCGTTTATATCGATTGAAATATTCAATACCACTAATCGTATAAATAAACTGAAGCTCTTCAGTCTTCAATAAAAGTATAGGTACATATTATAAGATATTTTCCAGCAGAAATAACACAATTGTTTACAGATTTCAATCTACTGAATTACTGAACACTAATGTAATATTATCACAAGCCGCGTATTTTTCGTTTTTTAGAGATGAATTTATTGGTTTTACAATGTGTATTTTTAAATTATTTTTTTTTGTCTGCCATCATCTTTAGGGACAATAAAAATGTTTATTGTTATACCTACTTTAAAGATGGTTCTGATTACTATTTTGTGTTAAACGTATTATTAAAATGTTAACTCTTAATGTATGCTATGTATGCATGTCTTAATGTATGCGGTATTATAGTAATAATAATCAACACAGTATGTATAAACTTTAAATGTAGTCTATTTTGTTTTGTAAACAGATAACAAAGTGCCATGCCAATGTATATCAGCAGACTTTCTAGCTCTCCAGACCGCTGGCTTTCAAGTGTACATGTATGCAGTCAACAATGCGTAAGTCGTTTATCATGAGCCAAAAAGTTATAAAATATATTATCAAATAGCTGAAATTATTATAAATTATGATTCGCATTACATATTAAATTATATAATATACTAATTATTTTTTTATACTATTGTTTTATAATTTCACGTTTTATTATTATGTTCAGGACTTCTAAAGTAACAGTCGATTTGGGAGGTGCATCGTACGTGCCGCCCGACAATAAAAAAGAAGTCCAAGGTTTCATTTACAGCCGTAAGCAACAAACATATTATATTATAACATTATGTATTATACATTTTTACGCTGATGTTTGTATAATGATTAATGACAGTGAAAGGGGGGAGCTTAGTGGGACAGAATATCGCTTCTACTTTTTTTCTGCGTTTTCCATCTTTTTATTTCTTAAGTACACGTACACCCTTCACCCCTTTTCCGTTAATTAAGAGCCAAATGATCTTATTGGTTAAAATATCTTTTTCCAAATATGATTTTACATAGATAGCTGTCAAGTTAATTAATTTGATGACACGTTGTATTTTGTAAGTCGCAAAAGCGGTGGTTCACAACACGGTTATATCAGACATATAGCCATATAGATATTTATATTGTTTATGTTATCAACAAAGACCAGACTCAAATTATGTTTTAAAATATTTTTACTAATTTCTATGTGTAGGATATGCTTTGAATATGGTTTCTCGAAGTTTCATTTTAGAACAAACGTATAGGTATATACGAAATTTTATTTTGCATAAAAATGTATAGGTACTATACATTGATGTTATAAGCATATTTTCATAACTACTTATTTCGCTGTCTTCATCTACCATTTTCTCAATTCTAATATGAGCATTATTTTTAACTATGTAACTTGTAAAATTCAATTACGTTTTAGTTCAAAATCGGGTTTCGTGTAAAAATAAAATAGCAACTGCCAACTATAATAATTACATTTTTAGGAGCTACAATGGAAATGAGTGTAATACAAAAATCACCATATGGTCTATCTGAAGACGTTCATGGAAGTAAATGTAAGTACAAGACATAATCATTTAACAAAAATAATAAACTAATTAATAATACATGACTATTTTTAGTTTTTTATAAGTTTAAAATGACCATTATCGGCTCTAATCTCGAATATAAGTATATGATCACCACAATGTCCACAGGTAAGAATTTATATTTAAATGACTATTATATAATATAGCTACATAATGATAATATTATATTACATCATATTATTTTCGTAATATTATTACTGTAGTGGGTATTACGACTAACTTAAAATATTATTAGGTATATTAGAGCATAATATAAGAATATTCAATATAAACACTAAAAGTTTGCATACCATAAAATTAATAAAGTTACAGCCATATCGATGTAAAACCATGTTGAAATTAAATCATTATACTGCATAAGTTATATTTAATTATGAAAGTAGGTAATAGTAAGATAATTAGAAGTTAAAACTCAACAAAACACTAATATGCAATTTACATACAAAAAATAGAATTATATAACGACAACCAAATCGATAGATATAATTTTGTAAAAAAATTATTAGCTTCGTTTAATAATATTTAATACGTAAATGTTAGTTTGCATTGTCATATTATAACATTTAATTTTATACTGATATATAACGATCGACTATGTTTGTTATATGTATGTATGCATCATTATTAAATAATTAGTTTTTAGTTATTAGTATAGGTACTTAGATTTAAAGTAATTGTATGAGGAGTTAAAGTGATATACCTATGATAAAATGGCCGCGACGCATGCCCAGTTACGATGCACCAGAAAAAAATATGCATAAGCTATACGTTCTACACCCTGCAATATCAAAATGAGATTTAAATAATTCATTATTTTGTTACACATAAGACGTTAATAATTACAATTATTTTAATGGCCGTCAGGCTGTATTATTAATTTTTTTTTTTAATTTTAGATAAAGTTGCTGATGCAACAGTTGTATGGAGCAGAGTTAAAGCACCAGGTAAGGCTACTATCTGGAGACAAATAGTACTGCACTTTAAAAGACTTTCTATGGATATCCACAAATTAAATTTCATTAATCAGCTAAATTGCGTATATCCAACGGAAGCGCAATGCAACGAAATATTTTTCTGTTAATAATCAAAAATGCTATTCGATACTGTACGTTAATTGTATAGGAAGTAGTAAAATACAAAGTATAATAAATGTTATATTATTCAATAAAACAATTAAAATTATTAAACATATTTATAATTTATATCAAATATTTTTTAAAATTATAACAATACTATAACGGTGTAATGTTTTGAAATTTTTAAAAAAGTTATAAGGATTGTATACACACACACATATATATGTATAATATACAATGTCGAATAATATATTATGTTACCATCAATACTATCATACTCAATATATTTTCTTAAGTAAACAAGTATCACTAACTCGTATATTAAAAGAAGGTATAATAAAACGTTATTGATATTAACTAGTGTTGAGGAGCTTGAATTTGGATGTTTGTGGTGGGTTTTGTGCGATGTCTTTTAGTTTGTACAAGCAGCTACTACGCATTGCAACGAGCTAAGATGTAAAAAATAATTTATTATTAATAACAGTTCTAGGATAATAAACTGCAATAACGTACTTATTTTGCCTACACTATACGCCGGGCAATATTTTATGTCTACGTAAATAATATGTAAAATAATTATTATATTATATTATTTATATATTGTGAGTTTAAAAACCAGATAAGATTGCATGCAGGCTTCAACTCATACCTACCATTAAATTGTATTGTATTTTTTTTATTTTTTAAAATACATTTGTCTGTTAGGGTCCTTGTTCCCCTTTAATTTTTTTTTTGTTTAAACTTAATTAAATATATTTGTATTATTTTTGACCCGCTATCTCAGGGTGACCTTTGAACAAACATTCATTAATGGATCATTAAAAGAAACCTGAGAAAGTAATTTTTTGGGTATAAGAATCAATTATATAATAATATATAGAGATAAGATACCATTTATTTTCTGATTAATTACGTGTATTATACCTATACAATTATCAGTACTTGTCAGCAAAAATTATACGGTGACTGATACGCGGCACCTAATATGAAGTGTGTTTTATATTTTTTTGCGTTCTTATCGTTGTCGTTGTTCGTAATAATACACAACATATCATAATATAATATTAAAAATAAACATAATTTTGTCATTATACTTATGAATTATGATGTTGAGTTAAAATTTGTGCGATCTTCGCTCGACCAACTGTCAACTATACGAACCATTACTGGTCTTAAAGTATAAATTAAAAATTCCAAAAATCAGAATTTGAATATATCATCCTTGGTGAATCACACTCTATATTATATTTGTAGATTTTGCATTTCCTTTAGTCCTTGAGTTTGTTTTGGCTGATAACATTATCTACTTAACTCTAACTAAAGTACAAAGACGTGCGCGCATTACGTTTGTCTTGTTTAACTAGATAATATAATAACTACCTAGGTAGGTACTTTAATTGATTACATTTAGATCGAAAAATAAATAACTGTTTAGTATTCAACCAAAATATGGGCCGGAATTAGTATTTTAGTAGGAAATCTTCACACATAACGTGTTCAGTGTTCACGAATACATGTTAAATGCGACTATCAAGAAAGTTATGAATTATAATATGATGTTATGTTGATTTGACTACTAGATGATTACTCAGTACCATTGACTTTGTTCCTGTAAGTAAGAAAAAAGATCAATATTGATTGTTTCATTTAAAAATAATAAACTTATACAGTTATACTACATTTTAAAACTTTTTTAAACAGGTATAATTGTATCTATATTTATTCAGTTAGAAGGAAATGGTGGGTTTTTAATTTTCACAAATTGACTTATAGATTGGTAAATCAAGCCAGTTTTCATAACTGGAGAACGCCAGGATGTTATTGTTCGCCACAAATATAAAAATATATTGGCGAATTATGATTACTAAGCATAATAGAGAGCAATATTATACAGTTAATACATTTCTGTGATTTTAATTATTATTATTTTTTTTATTTTCTATAGTGAGTTATTTGTTCTGCACTATTGCCACATTGCAGTCATCCAATTAGAAAAACTAAAACTATCGGAAATACTAAATAAGTTGCAAATAAAAAATGATTTGGTTTTTTAATTGTATGTATTTACAATTTTGTATTTTTTTAGTACGCCTGCTGTATTAGATTATTGGAAAGACATACAACTAAATTGATTTATAAATCTCTTATTTTTATGTTATCTGTTTAATTAGTTAATTACTGTTTTCAACACTATAGAATTTCCAAAAATAATAAAATTTATAATAATTTATTAAATATGCTTAAATTTAAATACATCCTAATCTCTAATCCTAATCTTAAATATATTATTATTATTATCTTACTGTCATACTTGGAACAACTGATATTCATAATGATTTATAAGGCTTCGAATTTCGGAATAATAGTAGTAGTTAAAATAGTTAAATACTTAAAATATGTCTGAAGCAATCACTTTTTGTTGCCTTTTAGTGCAATGGCAATATCCCTAAGGCACTAAATATACGGGTATGCTAAACCGCCATTTTGCGACTGGTTTATCAATGATAAAATAAACGCGGCCACTTCGTAGTTCCATAATATTATATAATATTTATATGTAAATGATAAATGAGTCGCAAAATGGCGGCTTAGCATACCTATTGTCTATAGTGCCCTAATATTCCCAGTTACCACC
>VUJU01003322.1:0-14650 GCA_009835225.1 Aphis craccivora | reverse complement strand
GTTACCACCCAGATGAATTGATATCAATCCACATCGGTTCATAGACATAGATATTATATAATATCTATGAACATATTTATATTTATATGACATCTATATGCATCGGTTACTGTCTTATCAGAAAGTGATAACTGATAAGTGTCATATCTACGGAGAACTCTCGTTCGGAGTTTCGGACTTCTAAATCACAACTGACTGTCTGACGACAGTTATTCTGCATTTCTTGATTCTTCATCAAAATTACCTATCATCAATCTTTCGTGTTCTCTATAATTTAAAATTTACACTTTTATGGCATTTGTAAAAGATTTCATATAAAAGCTGAAGTTTAAGAACTATTGAAATCAATTATCTAATAAAATACATCGTAAATTCGTAAACACGTAGTACATAAATTATTAGATTTGAAATTGAATTACTAATAGATTAATTCTAAACTCCTACATAGGTAGTACTAAATTCTGTCGAGTGAGATGAATTGTAAATCGTTTTATTAATAATTCCATTGCTCAGTTGGCAGTGTTTATTGTATAAATAATTAGGATGGTATTAGGTATGTAATATTTTGTTCTCACACTTTTAGAATTTTAAAAATATTTTAATTGATTTTATGTTCAAAAGATAAATGTGATCACACAATATTTTGATAACTGATAAACATAACTATGAAGAAAAACTTCTTGAAAAGTAGCGTTGAAAACGCTTCACTCAACATACTCTTGCAAGTTAGTTCACATGTTATATCCATTATTTTAATATTTAAAAATACTATTCACTGTTATTGATTGGTTTTTTTTTAATATTTTTAGATTGCATTTCGATGTTTGACATTTGTTATTAACGCTTTTGTGTTGCGGCATGTCTCTCAAAATGAAATAGGAATTACCAATGTCCGTTTATTATTGCTCGAGTCAACAATTTTGTTTTTGAGCAGAGAAGCATTTCGCCGTGCGTGTTTATCAGATACCTTGCATCATAATTGGCTCAAGGTCATCAATCTCATTTGGTTCTCGTATGGAGTATATGGTTTTCTTTAAAAATTTAAATAATTCACATATATTATATTGTTTTTAGTGTACCATTATGTGCCACCATTTGTGGAATATGTGGCTTTATTTGGCTTCGATTGTTAAGCCAACCTGATATTACAGTTACTACTTATTATGAATTTGGTGTATGGTCAATTCTCATAAGTTGCATCATTGAACTATGCTGTGAACAGTTATATATTGTAGCGCAAGCTTTCTTATTTGTTAAGTTGCAGGTAATTAAAAATAAATTTTTTATTGTATATGTAGGTATGAAATAGTTATTGGATATAAAAAAAGATCCCTTTGAGCTATAATGCAAACAACGGGTTCTTTTTTGTTGTTTTATTTGTAAATAAAACTGAACAGATTTTAGGTTGTACTAGAAATAATAAACATTGCTGTTCGTACAATTGTTTACACTACAATGGTGTTATATTGGAACGGTCAGAATGCTGTGCTCGCATTTTCATTTGCACAACTTGCATCAGTCATAGCATATACAATGTCATTTTACGTATATTTTTGGTATTACACAAAAAAAAACAAAAAAGATTTTCCATTCAAATCCATGTGGGAATTTTTCCCAGATTTTACTGGAAAAGTAAGTCTTAATGTCTAAATCAACATTAGATAGTAAAATAAAAATTGATTTTAGAAATGGTCTGAATGTGTCGATTTTTCATTACTAATGTTGTTGTGGAGTTTCTTGAAACAAGGATTTATGAAACAACTATTGACTGATGGTGAACGTTATGTAATGACATTCTTTAACACATTAAAATTTGATCAACAAGGTGTATACGATGTTGTTAACAATTTGGGATCATTAGCTGCTAGATTTTTGTTCAAACCTGTTGAAACAGCAGCATACTTCTATTTTAGTCAACTTGTTCAAAGAGAAGTGCCAATCCAAAAACAAATCAAACAGGTATTCAATATTATGCATGGATTATGGTATGTAAATGTTATGATGACTATGTCTTAGGATTCAAACCGCATAAAGGAAGCAGCTAGCGTTCTGGAGTGTCTGTTACGTGTCAATAGCTCTATTGGTCTAATTGCACTATCTTTTGGACAAGCGTATGCTAAATTAGCATTATTTCTCTATGGAGGATCAACATTGGCTACTGGAATTGGACCAGCGTTGTTACAAATGCATTGTTTGGCCATTCTATTTTTAGCTGTCAATGGTATCACTGAATGTTATGCAGCAGCTACTATGAATGTTGCTGAATTAAACAAGTTTGTTTGCAATTTCTTTTATTAATCTAAATCATAAATTATATGTAATATTATGTATAATATATATATATTTTAGATACAATGTGGAAATGGTTGTATTATCTGTGATATTTTTATTTATTTCTCTGTTGTTTTCCACACTTTTTGGCGGAATCGGATTTATTTTTGCAAATTGTTGTAATTTTACGTTTAGAATCATCCAATGGTAAAAACTCATTTCATAATTATTACAGTGTTTAGTATTAATTTTGTATCATTTTTCTAGTGGTCGTTATATTCTATCTCAATATAAAAATACTAACTATAATCCACTTAATGGATTAATGCCAAAAAAATCATTCATTTGTTGTTTAATGATGTCAACTATTGTTACAATGTATTCTCAGGTGAGCATAATTTTATCAATTAGGACATTAGTTATCAAACAAAAAATAAAAGTATAAAATTGTTATATAATTAAATATTGTTCACTAATTTGAAAAATTTGATATAATCGTAAGTAAAAACTATTACTATGAAGATCGTAGTATATATTCTAAATAAATAAAACTAAAATTAATTTATATTATAGTTTAAAAATGATGTTTTATTATTATTTGTGCTAATAAGATTATTTTTTTCAGGAAAAATATTATGAAGAAAACAAACTTACACATATTTTAATAGGCGGTGCATTGTTTTTAATAACAATATCAGTTTGGTTGTATGAAGAAATATCCACATTTAGGTTTTTAATAAAAATGTATCGCTCAAAACACAATTAAACTACTTTCCAAAAAGTTTTTGTTTTAAAATCTTATTAAAATTATAATTTACTTTTTTAAAACTGACACAATTTAAGGATCAATTAAAAGTTAAAAGTAAACTTTAAAAATTTTAAAGTACCTATGTACATTTTGTATGTGACTTTAAAATTTGTTTTTAAAAATATACTATGTTATACTACAATCATAAAAAAATACAATTTTAACTATTACCCAATGATCTATATATAAACTTATACCTATTAGCTGGACACGGTACAAATATACAATGGTTTGTACCTAACTTCCGTGATTTGTTCACCCTATGTGTTTACTGCAGAATACTGAATAATGGTATATTGTTAATTTATATTACTACAAGTTTGAAAGCAATGATTATTTTTTTTGTTAGAAGAATAAATCCTAGTAAATTGTACACTTACTCATCACAATAAATTTTCTTTGTCAATACTTAAACCTTGTCAGTGAGCTAATTTGAACAAGATGGACAATCCACTTATGACGGATTTGAATATAGCACTATACTTACACATATTTTTGGACACAGTTCTAACTACTCTCTTATCTTTTCTCTAAGAAAAATTTTAAATTTTACTTAAAATTTGTTAAATAGCTTTTGAGTATATAAGCTACATTCATTTGACATATATATATATATATAATATAAAAAGTGTATTTATTTCTGTAATCAATGGTAACTTAAAACATAAAAAAAAAAAAATTGATTTTATTAGCTAAAACGAAATGTATTTGTGAGTGACTATGGTTAATTATAAGAATAAAAAAACAAAGTTATTGACACTCCCAAAGTCTGAGAATGTGCAGAAAAATTATGTGCTAATGTATCCAGTATTTTCTAAATCTAGAAGTCCAATACATTCATGTATTTATAAATATATTTTTTTAATATTTTATAACATTCAGTTATTTATAACTTATCTACAACCAATATTAATTTGTTGGTTTTCTTAAGTTATAATTGATTATGAGTCAGACCACTATATTATTTTTTGAAAAATATCTTAATTAGTTGAAACAATAACTCCAAATTTATAAATTACTTGCTGACTATACATATTTGACGGTTTGAGAATAATGCTGTTGAAGTTTTTCTAGAAGATTTTAAAATATTAAAATACATTTTGTTCATGTATAAAGTAACAATAATTAATAAAATTACATGTGTAACAGCATCTGGAAATAGTTGTGGACGTATACAGATTCCAGAATGTTTGTTGTAGATAGTATTTGATTTTCCTTTGATGGGCTTGATTTCGTGGAAATAGTTAATTTGTGTTGAAGACGTTTTCATTTCATAATCTAAATTGTGTTCTTCTTCTATTAGTTCTGCGTCACTTGCAAATTTATATTCATCAGAGATGAGACTTTCATGTTCATTTTCATATTTATCAAATTTTGCTAATGGTGCTTCTATATCAGTTACCTTCATCACCTCTTCATTAAATAACGATTTACCATAATTTGGAAAATCCTGAGCAGTATTTATATAGATACAAGGCATATCTGTATAAATATCCAACATGCGACCACTTTGTTTATGTATTAAGCTGAATTAAATAATGTTTTATTCAGCAAACAAAATATTTTAAGCAAAGAAATTGTATTTATGTTTACCTGGCTGCTAAATTAAACGCTTTTCGATCTTTTCCTTTGAACAATTTGAATGTATGATTGTATCCAAAACCAGGAACAATAGGAAAAGCTTTTTTTAATAATCTTGGTACACGCAAGTCAAGACATGTGCGATGAACATTTTTAATCAAACCAACAGGTCTTCTCTCTGGTTCTTTTATTGCCATGTATTCTTCAGCATTAACCATTATTGAATGATTCATGAGTTCAGACTCTCCGGTATTCTATAATATGTTAAAGTTTCCCATAGAAAATAGTATTAAATAAGAGACTATGTTTAATTCTTACTTGTCCAGCTAAATTGAAGAACATATTTAAAGCCATATTTACTGGAGTTGATTTTGATGTCATACCAACATAGTCTACAACTAACTCATTTTTGCAAGTCAAACGAAATGTTATTCGAGCTTGAAATGTTCCTGGATAACCTTCTTCCCCATCTTTACTTGAGTATGTTAATACTAGTGCACCATCCGCTACATACCCATCCCACATGACTTTATCAAATCCTTTTTCACCACCATTGAAGTGGTGACCATCACGATTTCTATTGAGTTCATAAATTTCACCTTTGTCGATTTCTAGATTACCATTACTAATATAATCTGTTACTCTGCCTAATGTACCGCCAATGGAGTGTGTATTTTGTAATTTATAGTCTATTCAACATATTGACATAATGATAACTGAGTTTTGAATAATTACATAATATAATAAAACCGACCTTCAATTGAGTCAAAACCTAGTAAAACATCTTCTAGTTCACCTAGAGCATTTGGTACCCAGCAAGAAATAACTGTAGCACCATAATTAATGATTTCAATAACAACTTTTTGTTCATTCTTTAAAGTATATTTAGTCACTTTAACATTTTGTCCAGCATCATCCTTTATAATACATTAAGTGTAATGCTTATTTAGGTATTCAGAAAAAAACAGTTACTTTTATGCATCCATAGTTTTCTACAATGATGAGGTTAGTATCATGAACGCTTTTTTTCTGTTCTTCTGTTTCATATAATAAATCATTGAATATATCATCATTAATTGGATTTAACAATATAGCCTCAGAAGAAAGTTTAGAATTATTCATTTTAAAGCTAAAATTATTTTATTATGTAAGTACATAACAACATGTTTTTTAAAGAATAAAAATAAATATTATAAATTATTTTGTTGCTTGCTATTTTAATTTTAAGGCCAATAAAAAGAAAAAATAATAATAAGTAATAACACAAGATTAACAAAACAGGTTATTTACATTTATATATATATATATCAAAAAAAAAATATATATATATAAGTATTAAAATTAAAATTTTACAATTAAATACATTAGGTAAGTTATCATGTTTTATTCACTATCACTTGTATACTCTAATTTTTTTATATCCTCAGAAGAATTATCATCTTCTGAAATTGATTCATCATTGTATTCTGTATCATAATCTTCCAATTCTTTTTCGTGCTCATCAACTGCATCTGCACTGATGTGAGCTGATGTTTCCATGAATTCTGCAAATCTAAAATATTGTTGAAAATTTATTAGTATTTTATTTTGATTTATTGAATTATAATTACTTTTTAGGATCGCGTAATCTGCTCACAACCTTCCATGAATCACAATTTGGACTTTTACAATATTTTCTCAGTTCTTCTAGTGCTTTAGGTGTTTCAATCAATGATTGTTGTATATACTCATCTTCAGATAATAATCGTATTTTTGGTTTACTTTTAGGAAATAATCTGTAATATAAAAGGTTAATATTATAACATTTTTAATATTAACTATTATTATTATTTTAGTTAACTTACCCAAAAGGCAATGAAAACTTTGTGTAGTAGAGTATAATACTCAAAATATCCACAAAAACCATAGCTTCTAAATGAAAACTACAAGATACAACTAAAGCCAAACCAATAATCTGAATAAAAAAAATAAATGATCATTATTATATAAATAATGTTAACTTTTAATTTGTAGAAAATAATATAATAAAATGATATTGACAGTCAAAATGTTTGGTGTTAAACTAAAAAAAAAAAAAAAAAATTAAAAATGTATTATAATTATTTTGAAAATATTAATTTGTATAGACAATTATAAATGTGGAAGTCTCAAGCTTCTAAAACATCTTTTGAATTATGAAGAAATATTAAATAACTTAAATAGTATAATGAAAAAATATATTTTATTAAATATTTCTATTTGTATTAAATTAAATTAAAATAACAAAATTTTTTATTTTACATTAAGTAAAATTGATATACGTAAATTTTTAAAGTAGTATATTTTGTATAATCATTAAACAACTAATATTTTAATTCAATATTTTTCTATTTAATATGTATATAAGATAAATATAAGAATTACCTGTAATGTCCATCTTATGAGGTCAATGGATCTTGGATTTGTTACTGGTCCATATCTATAGCAAACCACAAAACTGACCAACATAGAGAAAACAATATACCCCAATATATACTTATAATATAACATCAATATCATATTGAGATTTTCTATCAACATTTGAATAGCATAAAGACTTAACATACAACTTGCACCTAAATATCCCACCATCATTTTTTTCTAAAAGAAAAAAAAACATCATAACATTATGTTAATATGTACACAAACTATAATATAATAATTATAAAATATACAAACTTTAGGGATTAATCGACTGATAAGTAAAATTATAATCACAAATGAAGCAGTTACACCTACTGTAATACCACACAAGTAATAAAACAATGAATTATGGCTTAATCTAGCTGAATACCCAAATAGAAAAATACCAACAATAAACATTGCCAATCTCCTAATATCTAATGCTGTAAAAAATTAATACATATTTAAGATTAATGTTTGCTAACATATTGTAATACTAATTGAAAGTTATGATTTACAGGTAGAGTGAATTTTTATTTTAAAATCAGCATTTGTTTTGACACTAAAACAAGATGGCTGAAATGGATCTAGTTTGAAATCCTTTCGTTTCCAAATATAGGATATTATTTTATTCAAAGATAATATAGCTTCATCAGATAGCATTTGTTTTTCAACTGTATACTGATCTACTGCTTGATATATAATGAAGTCGTCAGTTTTTTCAATTATTAAATCCACCTGTACAATAAATAATATAATAAATATCCATTAATAATTTTTCTATGTATAATTTAATATAACATACCGTAATTGTTTGAAAAACATTAAGTATACTTTTCTCATTTCCTGCATAGCAATAGATTGGAGGTAATGAGTACATTCTTTCAAGCGAAGAACAACAATTTTTTGTATCCCCTGCATTGATTGGATATACCATACCTGCACAAATATTGTTTAAAAGTTATTCAAATGTAACAAGTTAGTGTTAAACTTTTTTTTATCCTCAGTGAAGTTTAAGTTATCAAGTCAATGACATTTAATTTTTTCTTCAGTACTATTTAAGTAGTTAACAGAATGTACAATAATATAAAACAACATATATTATCAATTTTAAAACAAATTGTATTAGAAATTTAGTATTATAGTATTAATTTTACTAAAATGTTTAATCCATTATATATATATTATAATAAAGATACAAGCATGGTCAAGTCTCTGTCGGTCAAAGAATCCCAATCCCTAGCATAAAATTAATAATGTGTGCTTTGTTTTATAATCTAGGTATAATGATAATTTATATAAAATACTGTTAATTTTTTTTAATGTCATTCTAGGTCAGAGATGGTTAACCTATGATACACGCTAATACTTTTAGAAATTAGGAGGGATTAATACTTTAAAAAACACAAAATTGACTAAATAAAAATAAGCCATAATTATGGGAAGCAAACATAATCTACATAGTTATTTTAATTTTGATAATCCTCACTCTTATTAACAAAAGTATATTATTTTTAAATATTGTATTTGATTCCATTTTTTTTAGACATGAATAGGTACAAAACCAAAAAATAAAAAAATCCTTATTTTAAATTTTTAAAGTATTAATCTTGGCTGTGGATATCTAGTGCCGTTATCAAGTGATAGTAAAAAATATAGATAAAATAAATTAAAACGTATTAAATGTTAAAATGTCATGCAAAGATTATACATTATATTATTCTCCACTAAAGACAATTAAGTTGTGAATGTCTAATGTATTTAATCATAAACCAATATACTTACTGTTTGGTAGTGAATGAACTAAAGTTATGAATGTTAGAAATAAGAAGCCGATCTTAAATGTCATCATTTTAAAATATGAAGTAGTTACACACGTTTTGTTTTGAATATCTTGGTCCAAATTTAATAGTTTTTGTCAGATAAAGAAGAATCTTAAGTTAACTGTAGTTAAAAAGTATAAATAGCTTAATAAAAATAGTAACATTGTCACTACAATAATTCATCTATATTTTTATCATGACAATTTGTCAAATGTTACGATTTTTATTATTCTACTTTTTATTTTTTTGTTGTTCTTAAATAACGAACTTTAATAATATTTAAAACCATAACCTAGGTATATTGGCTTATTACAATTTCATGGACTAGGTTATGTGTTATCAAGATTTGTGTACTTGATAAATAATGATAGATGATGTGTGATAATTGATAATAATAATTTCTGTGAAATTCAAAATTTAAATTGATTTGTATTTAAGTACAATATTTTATTATTTTGTTATGTTAACTTTGTTAAAATGCCAGTGGATTTACATAGGCTCATACAAGGATGGTTGGAACTAGAAAGCGATCCTGGTTTGTTTACTTTGCTTTTAGAAGATTTTGGAGTAAAAGGAGTTCAGTTAGAAGAGATTTATGACCTTCAGAAACCATTGGACAGTCCAGTTTATGGTTTTATATTTTTATTCCGATGGATTGAAGAGCGTCGAAGCCGCAGAAAAATTGTAGACCAAACTGATATATTTGTCAAAGATGATGACGCTATAAACAGTATATTTTTCGCTCAACAAATGATACCTAATAGTTGTGCTACACATGCCCTGCTGTCCGTTTTGCTGAACTGTTCAGATATACATTTAGGTGAGACATTAGGACATCTTAAGGAACATACTCGAGGTATGAATCCAGAAAATAAAGGTTGGGCTATTGGCAATACACCTGAATTAGCACGAGCACATAATTCACATGCTATGCCAAAAAGTAGACCACGTATGGATAAAACACCGGGCTTAACAACTGGACGATTTACCGGTGAGGCATATCACTTTGTCAGTTATGTACCCATAAATGGTCATTTATATGAATTGGATGGATTGAAACCATATCCCATGGACCATGGACCATGGGCTGAAGATGAAGATTGGACTGAAAAGTTTAGAAAAGTTATAAGTGATCGACTTGGAGCAGCTGCTGAATATAGTGATATACGATTCAATCTGATGGCTGTTGTTCCTGATAAACGATTGGCTATTACTCACAAATTAAATATGCTCAAAACAAATAGACAAATAGTATTAGAAGCTTTACAACAACTTGTACTAGTAGATGACTTTGAAAAAAAAAGAAAAACCAATGATAATGATCAATCACCAAGTAAATGTGTTAAAAAAGACATTTCACCTATTCCTGGCACATCAAAAGACTATAATGAAGAAAAGGTGATATGATTTGTTTCAATCTTCAAAAAAAAATTGTAAACCCTGTTAGTATGAGTAATTTAATTTAAATATACAAAATAACGTATTTGTTACCTTGTAAAGGTATCAGTCAAATGTATAATAGATTATTCAACGCAAATTTTAATATCTTGAATTCAGCCTCCACTCACTATTTTATTCAAAAATTTAATATGTAATTTTAAATAAAATTGAAATATAAATATATTTTAAAGTCAATATTAAGTATAGTATATTTGTATCAATATAATTTACATAATAATATATTCATATTGTACTTATATAACAGAAGTAAAACAAAGAAAGACAATACCTACGACCTACCATACATTTATAAATATAAAAATATTGTGCAGTAAGTTTAAGCCATTGAAAAGTTTTTAGTTTACTATCACAATCAATTTTTATCTCAATATTTTCTAAAAATACCTAATACTGCTGAAACATAAATTGCCTACAAAATTAATCATTCAATATGTTATAAAATTAGCTTTATTTTTAATGTAAAATGTAAAATTATGTTGAAATTATATTTAAATTACATTTTTATAAATATTTTTGTTTCCTTATTTAATATTAGATTTTTATAATTTTCAGACATGTCCGGAATCAAATAATATTGTAGTAATCCATGTACAATCATCAAGTGGTGGGTCAGAAGGTGATGGAAATCCAAAAGATATAAAAAGTGTATGTCTAGAAGCTGGAGCTATGCCTAAAGGATGGGAAACTCCTTCAAGTCATTCTTCAGATAAAGAGGATAATAATGATCAACAATTGGAAAATAATTTAAAATCTAATCATACATTTTCTCCTAAAGACCTATTAGCTCTAGTAAAAAATTTAGAACTTGAAATAAACATGAGTGAAGGTAATTGAATTAAAAATAGTAAAATATCAACCGAGTTATATATTAATTTAATTTTTTAGGTATTTTACGAGAGGAGAATGAAAAACGTAATAAATATAAAATTGATGATTGTCGACGTACACATAATTACGATCAGTTTATATGCACTTTTTTAACTATGTTAGCTCAAAAAGGTATATTACCTGATTTAGTACAACAACATTTAGGTGCACAAAAAAGAAATACAAGTGCGCAGCTTTCACTTGCTGTACAATCTCAATCTACCAATCAAGCACAAGTAAAATCAAAATCCAATAAAACAAATTCAAAAAGTAATACATCATCAACTACATCAAGGCTCAGGACAAAACGCAAGACAGCTACAAAAAAAGGACGTAAATCATGACAGGTCATTATTATTACTCAAGAATATTTCACTTGAGTGTTTCCTGTCATATTGGTAGAAGTAAATATTTATACCTAACATAGGTAATTGGCCATTTATAATTGTTATAATACATCACTGCTATTAACATTGTTATTAATCTATAGTTTTTAAATATAATAAGCAATTTATAACATGTTTAATAGCTTTGTCGTTAAACTAAAACATACTAACTTATTTTATATTAGAATCATAAATAATATTATATACATTATCTCAAAGAATTTGAGATAAATAGCTAAAACTAATATTTGCTGTTCCTTTTGAAAAAAATTCTTCGGGGTTAGTGATGAAAATATGAATGAATTATCAGATTCAGTATAGGTAATTCAGTTAAATAAAGATCTCAAAAATCAAATAATATAGACGTTTGGTTGTTGCTGTTTGAACATGTGATATTTGAACACCACAATTTTAAATACTTATGATATTTCTCAAGTGCTTTAATTGTTTTAATTAAAATCAAATGTTTCATTTATAGCATTATTCCGAATACTGTAATAAGTTATAAAAAACATTCATTGTTATTTTGAAAATTTTTTTTATCTATTTTCTTTGCAATTTTTTATGTATTTTAAATTTTGAGTCGGGTAGTAAAATCTGATGATTTTATTTCAGAAAATATTCATTTTAGGAAAATATAATTGGTTTATTGAATTCTTTACCAATAAAAAAACACTTCAATCGCAATAATAATATGGTTTATGAAAAATGTTAAAGAAAAATAAATATTTTAATTAAATTTGTGAAATTATTAACATAATTTTAAATTGTTATCATAATTTTTATATGAGGGATTGTGTCATAAGAATTTGTTAGTGCATTTTATTCTAATTACAAAGCTTAAAAATTGTCATTACCTATATCACAATCATAATCAAATTAATTAAATAAATATAATTATGAATTTAGTTAAATAATTATTTACAGTATTAATCTAACCATATTATTATAACTAAAATAAGTTAAGGTTATGGAATAATAAAATTTCAGTTGAAATGTAAACCTTTGCCTTAATTGTATAATTAAAAAAAATATGTTTATTACATATTTACTAAAATTGTATAAAATTCACTCTAAAGATCTCTTCAAAATAGTTTCCAAATTTCTATCAGTGATAATCTCCATTACATTTAAAATATCATTCCCTCCTTTATTATAAAACCTACCTTGGAAAGTTGAAAGCTAAATATAATATGAATATTGAATATCCACTTAACTAAATTATAATTATTTGTTATTACCTCTTATTTTATTTTTATATTGATTTGTAATAGGCTTATTATAATATATATATATATATATTTTTTCGTTTATAAAATATATATTGTAATTATATTTTTTAATAACAATATAACCTTGTACTTTGTAGTATTTAGTGGTAGGACAAACAGATGTATAGTTAATTTATATACTTAACTTTGCAATAAGTACTTTTAGATTATTAACAAATTATAATGAATAATTGTTTATAAATTAATAAAAGTAATGGAAAAAGTATAATCTAACTAAACTAAAATTAAAAATAATAAATTATTTTTTATAATGCTGGTTGAAAATTTTTTAATAAAAACGCCCAACTTCCTTCTAAATAAAAGCATAGAAACTGATGATTTGATAAAAGACACTTTATTTTAAAATATTTAAAACACAAAAAAAAAAAATTCAAATTACATTAAAGAATACCCTTATAAGTCTGATCCTCATTAGTCTATACATAGCTTAACCAGACCACTCCTTAATAATATAGTATTATTATATCTTCAAAATTAATTTAATAATTTTTGTAAACTACTCAGTTTGTGCTGCAGACAAGATTAAACATGAAAACATCAAGTTTTGCATATTAAGGGACATAGTATTCGCATGTGATGTCTCCATATTACATACCTACATATGACATAGTAAATTTCCATTCATCATTTTAAATAGTGTGCTTTAAGTTATCGAGGTTCCACTGTTTATCTAAACTTACAAATACCATTATAATATTTCTTGATAATTATTTTAAAACTTTTTAACAATAAATTAATATAATGAAATAATAAGTATGAATTCATAGTTTATAAATAGGGGTGAGAATTTAATGCACTAAAAAACTTAAAAATGCATTAAAAATTTTAAAAAAGTACAAAAAAAATACAATATAAAATAACAAAAATTATAATATAAAATGGACTTAAAATGGTTTTTTAATTTAATTTTTATATTTATCTTGATATTATAGGATATTATACATTAGTACATTACATTTTACATACATAAAAATGTGTTTATTTAATAATAAAAAAAAAAAAAAAAAATAAAAATAAAAAGTTAATAGAATTTAAATTTCATGTGAAACATTTTTAAAATATTTAAAATGTATTAAAATTGAGTAAAACAAAAAAAAGTTAATTGTCAGAAATTAATTAAAAATACTGGAAAATGAACTAAAAAAGGACAATATGACCTGATAATGCAAAAAAATTAAAAACTTAAAAAATGCATAAATATTAAATGTACAAAATAAAAGTTTCATAAATTGATTTGTTGTTACATAACATAACTTAAATTATGTACTTACAAAAAAAATCACTTAACTACAAATTCACAGCCCTAGATATAAAATATGTAGATCAAGAGCATATTTCGTTTAAATTATTTGCTTTATTCTTTAAATTGACTCAATATATAATATTAGAGTTCTAGGGATTTATTATTTTAAGTTAATAGTATATGCTTTAGCATTTTAACACAATTAACGCTTAATATATATTTATACATAAATCTAATCAAATAAATTATATTAATTTTCCTACGTTTTCCTTGTCAAGGCAGGGGATTGTTAGTGAAATGATTTTAATTAGATTAAGTATCGTTTATAAAAGTGTAGATTTTTATTTTTTATACTTAAAAGGGCAGGTATTTAAGTGTTAAATATGTCTTAAAAAATGATTGACCACGACCGCGTTCGTTTTTTAATATCCCTTTTTGTATTAAAAGTCAATTATCCTGTCATTTGTGTCCACAAAGTCTACTTCTTTTAGAGAGTC
>VUJU01003321.1:0-26959 GCA_009835225.1 Aphis craccivora | reverse complement strand
CCGGAAAAGACTTCCATTCCCTCTTAAAGATGGACTATTTCTATTTCACATAATGCTTATGGTAAACTTTTTAACCATAGAAACTAGCTTATATAGTAAAGGGGTCACCCATGCATCACAAATTCAGATCGTGCATAGTGTAGAACAAGTAACAAACTATAGTGATTTGACGGTCTTGTCACTGTTGTTCATTTAACAACCAATAATTACCAATACCTACCTATGTCTTTAATTAGGGCCAGTAGTCAGTAGGTATTTAGTACACACAATGACTACAAAGGACACTGTGAAAATTAATAAAAATATTTATATACCAATTTTTAAAAATATTTTACTCTATTTTACTATAAAATTCTATATAAATTTATCAAAGCTTTGGATTACTCAAAATATGACATAAAAATGACAATAAATGTTCTTAAAATAAGGAGATAAAAAAATTACAAACATTTGTTTGTGGTAATTTCCAAGTTTTAAGTGATAAGCATAATGGTCAACAAGAAACGATAAGAAGTGAAGTATAGTGTAAAAATGACTAAAAATGTGGGAAAATAACCGAAAAGTGTCAAAAAATTACTTAAAAAGTAATTATTAAGGTTCACTTGCTTATGAAACAGATTTGTGGCAAGGAGATCATCGTCTAAAAAGTTCAAAAAAAAAAAAAAAAAATGCAAAATGCATCAACTTTCGAGCCCTAGACTGATTTAATTGTTCAGCATTTATAACTGTAGAGAATAATCTCTCAGACCCACAACTATTATTCAAATTTTAGTTATCTTTGGCTCAATATTTTTATTTTTACTAGGTATTCTCTTATTCTCTTATAATCTTATCATAATCCTTTATAATTTAAATTTAAATACAATTCTTCATAAATATAAGTACTAATGTTATTTAAAAATACTACGAAAAAAACTATGTTTTGATTCAGCCAGTGTATGTCCAATACTCCAATCTATGAATCATTATAAACCAAAAATAAAACAAAATTATTACAGGAAGAATATTATATGATAATATGTACTATATAGAGGTATAAAGCATCTATATTTGTACCAACTAAAAATTATATCATTTTAAATATCAAAAACTGTTTTATGCAAGACAATGTTATTTCGTCGTCTATTGAAATCCTATTGTCAAAATTTGTTCAAAGCAAAAATGTTTTGAGATTTAATAACCTAAATATTTTTTATGAAGATGATATGCATTTGATGCTCAACAGTGGTGCTTTAATTGTTTCGTTAAATGTTTATAGTATGTTTTCTACTTCTTAAAATAAAACGTGAAATTCTTCGATATAACTTCCACGAAAAGGTACAATCAATTACTTGAATACCTATATAGTTATTAACTAGCTCATAACATTCAGATAAATGTATACTTATTTAATATTTTTATTATATAATTAGGGAAGTCATAAAAATACCTTTTATTATTATAAATTAAAGCAAATATATATATTTTTTTTTAATGTATTTTAAAACATTCTTTAATATTTTTTAATTTGATAAAACGTTTATTTATTACATCAGTGGCGTATATAGAGGGAAGTTTTAAGTGTTCAACCCCCCCCCCCCCCCGAAATGTATGGTTGGTATGGGCATTGATTTTGATTGCTATTATATTATATATAATATCATCATACATTGTTTTTTACCCCCTCCGAAATTAATTTCTATATACGCTACTTTATTACATGTTAATGTTTTGATTAGAATCTTTTTAAATGGATTCATTAGCTGATAAAACGTTTACTAACTTTACATAATGTTCCTTCCACTTTATTTCATACCTATTCTATAATTGAATATAACCAAGTGAAACTTGTTAACTAAGGTATTCGGAATTTTAATTTTCTTTTTGGTACAAACGAAAAATATAATTTGAAGATGGTAATCATGGATTCTTTAGTAGGTAATTTATCTTGAGTACCTACATCTTTAGTTATTTTAACATTAACACATCATTCAATATCTAGATTTTTAGTACTTAAGTAACAGTTGTTCTTTTTTTCTTACTTCACACATCACTTATTTTATTATTGTTATCATTAAATACATTATTATACCTATACTTACACAACACATATAAGACCAGCTATATTTACTAATTTTAAATCTTATTAAATTGTATATTTTTCTCATAAAAATAACAAAATAATTATGAAGATTGACAATCATAAATATTTTTAAGATAATATAATAATTCCTGGGTTTTAAGTTGTATATAGTTTAAATATACTTCTTAAGTTTCATTCCAATGCTTAAGATTGTCTTTTTAATCTATAATAAAAACGTCATATTTAAGTGTAGGTATACTGCAGTAGCTGGTACCTATTTATATAATTACTAATATAATTTATACAAAAATATATGTATTATATAAACTATAATTAGAAAATTTAAATGTTTAATTTGATTAACCTAACCTGTGGATATATATTGGTTTAATATGTTTGATAGTTTTATATGGTACTTACCTACTATATTATAAATTGATATTCTTTATCATTAAAAATAATTATTGTAATATTACTAATATTATTGAAATTAATAGGTAGATACGTCATATATACTCGTATAAACGTATCATGTTAATTTTGTTTTTATCGATAGACATATACAACCTTTGTATAGATTTACATATTTATTTAAATTATAGATAGGTATAAAGAATATTTTTTAAAACACTTTAAATATGATTTTATAATAATATTCTAAGTATAGCATAGAGACCATAGAGTATTACTTATATTATATTATTTATATTATTACTGACATATTAATCAATTAAAAGTAGGTCATATTTTTTTTCCAAATATTAAATTATAATATAATTTATACAAATATTATTACTTATTAAATAATTTGGTACTATTCTAATACAAAGTAATCTATTTAAGTGTTTAAAATTTCGAAAACTTTTAACATATAGGTAATTTGATATCATTGTAAAACAACGTTAGGAAAAATATTATACGAGTATGTTTAAAATATTGTTTTATTACAGCTTATTTAAAAAAAAGTTTAAGCTTAAAAAATAATAACGATGATATTTTTTAAATGTTTTTTATATTCATAGTAAATTATTATTTTCTTCAAGTTATATATTTTCGAATAAGCGAGTTTATACTTTAAACACATAAATGGATCACCTTGTAATAAACGCACCTCAGCATCTGTAATTTAAAATATGATTATTAATGGTAGGTAAAAAATAAATTTAATATTGCATTTTATAATATTAGTTATAACTTATAATTTATAAAATTATTCTGATTGCAACTGCCAGTGAATCGAGCTCAATAAATATTATAATAGTTGTTTGGGAGTTATACGAGTAGATATAGGGTACTCGGCATGCAGAATTACCGACTTCGGTATACTAGACAGAATTATAAATAATATATTCTGTAATCAAAAATGGTCGTCCACCATGACACATCCGTCACCTTTATTTACTTCTATCGAAGTTCTAATGTCCCTCATCAGTAGATTTTCATCCTTGGAAACCGCTGTTATAACATGGGAAAACGTACGATCCGGGATTGGACGGTCGTGCGTTGTCAGGGTTAAAGGAAATGTACAGTAAAGTATAAAAGGTTTGGTTTCAAATTACCCATCTTTTAAAAGCTCTATATATATACCTATTCACGCCGTTCCATTGTCGTATAATGTCAGCCGTATGTTCTGGGAACTCCGTATACATAATATCTGATCGTTATCACTTATCGTCGTATAGAAGACAAACAGAATAAAAAGGTCCTAAAAAAAAATTCAAAAAAATCAAGTACACATGTGTGTATAAGTGTCTATAATATGTGGTTGAGTTATTGAAAATATATTGGTTATTCGATTTCGGGAGATTTGGATAAAAAAATAAATTTCACAATGTTCATAGTATAATATTTGAGTTTTCAAATATTGCGATGAGTGGTTGTATAGAACATGAGCATGACGTGTGTATTATATAACAGGCCCCGATAAAATATTAATCACATTGATGTCATAAAGAAGTAATATAATATGCCGCCGCTGCAGCACTAAAAATCTTTTGAAAGGAATTTTTTTCATTTAATTCAATCAATAGGTTATGTTATTTATTTGACTCAATATGAGTCGAAGTATTGATACTATACCGTAACATGATAATGTTTTATTCACGTGTTCAGCATTATATGATTGAAATCTGATCTAACGCCCAAATAACGTGTCATCATGACCGACATAACCCTCGAAGACGATGGTCGAAATGGACGACACTTAGGGCGGTTTTACATGTTGAAAATATTTGCATACCTAACGAACGAAGAGTTTTAAATCACTACAAGTATAGGTACGTTTATACAATTAAACAGCTAGCCATATATAAGTCAACGCGTACTCGCACTAAAATAATCACTTGTGTAGACGTCTCGGAAGTTCGTATATATAAGAAATCAATAGCATTAAATTTAAGGTGAACTTTCTCTGTGGATACTTAAAACTAAACACGCATTGCTTTCAATGACTTCATGTACACGGCGTGTGCTGCGCGATATAGTCCAATCATTGCAAATGTTCGTCCACCAGCGACGGATCTATGTCTAGCGGAATTAGGGCGCGATTGACATTTGGGTCAATGATGAGGCTCCGATTGTATATTGTAAAAAAAAAATAATAGTTTTGCGAGTCCACTTTCAGAATTAACGAGTCGGTCAGTTGTAAATATTACACACAAGTATATGGATAGATAAAAGCCACTTCAAGCAGTAGCTTACCCGCGTCAAAATGCATGCATTACCTAACAATTCGTAGAGATTCGCGACTTGGTGTTAAAAATATAAATGTTTTGCGCACAACGCGAGAAAATCAAAAAGGTTAAATGGTTCGTATTTTGCTTAAAGGCTTATCAATGTATACCGCGCTATTGCAGCAGTAGATTCGTTCCTATATGGAAACTCTTGTGTTTGCAAGGACTTTGTTAAAATGTTAAACAGAAGTTTCCTATCTAAACTTTTCGAATTACCTATATCTACAGGGACAAGAATAAATATAATTTCTTGGCTACTATTGTTTTTTTACGGTACCTTCCTAAAATACAAGTTTAAAAGCGCTTAAACTACAGCCATCGTCGATGAACTTTACAATCTCACACCTATACTCTACTCGGCAGTCGAACGACGTACTAAATGTGCCGTAATAAACGATTTAAATCTATTACACACAGTCTCGTCAGAGTACTATATTGCCATATGTTGATACGTTAAACGCTGATATGATTTTTGATACATATTTAAAAAATATATAATATTACATAATAGTTATTATAACATAATATGTACATTGTACGGTGAACTCACTATTAATATAATATTGAAATGCAAATATAAATACGATGGTACAGGTCGTTGGTCGTTGTATTCATTAATACTTGTCTATATTTTTCATGCACGTGCGTTCAAATGTAAATATGAACAATGTAATAGATGAATATAATATTATGTTAGCTAAAGTTCATTGTTGTGTACCTAAATACGTGAGAACTGAGTATTATACTAATGAGTAATGTTATTGAAATTTGCGCAATCGGACAATAGCGATTATAAACGAATATACAGAACAATAAACTATACAGCGCGTTTATATTTTTAAAAGTATGAGTTCCTCTCCAAGACGAAATAAACAATGTATGTAATTCAAAGTACTTACCTATACTTTTGACAATCACTTTGTATCGATGTGCAGATATTCTAAGAAATAAAATACAAAACACGAGTGTAAAGTTTTCACATTGGTTGCGTTTGAAAATGATATGTTCCGGTTGAGTTGCTCTTGCCCTGCTATAGTCTAAAAAAGTATAAGTTTTTTTTTTTTTTTTTTTTAAATACAAATTCTTAACGTTTAACGAGAAACACCTACGGTTCTTGATTCGATTATCTAGCTTATAACTAAACCAATATTTTATTTCATCGAACATTCATATATTTATAGCAGAGCAGAAAAAACTCAGAAGATGCTACATACAAAACAAATATTATTACTGTAGGTTATTACTGTATAAAATATATAATTTGAGAAATTAATGCGTATAAATTATTTGTAAAAAACAAAAAAAGGCTTAAATCTTATATGAACCAAGATATTGATACTTTTTATTGTGTTATTTGAATTGACCGTAGACGAATATTGAACATCTCACTGAACATGTTATAGTCCAAAGTCACACTAGATAGCTTTACGATTGACACTTCTGAACGTTTAATAACAATGGTATGATTAAAAATAGATTTATTTAAATTAGATAGATTGTATTTTTTTGTCAACATTATATTCACGCACAAAACTCGTTTGTACACTGAACACAAAAACCAATTTCAAACGGTTATTAATTATTGATTGTATCTATCGCCAATCAAACGACCGTATTATATTGTTCTTATAAGTAATAGGTAGAAAATATATTTTGCTACTTAATGCTAGAGTTTTTAATTAATTACTTACCACTTGTACAATAATGATTAGATCGAATTAATTAATTTATAACCGTGAAAATCTGTATATTTCATGTTCAGTCTGTACAAACAAGATATTTCTCGTCGGTTTATTGCATATAGACGTACAACTTTAAAGTATGTACAGTCATCATAACTTGAATCTTGATAAATCGAGTATAAACAATATTTCTTTAAACGCACTTAATTTATTGGTTTTTGATATCAATAAATTGTGAAAACAACTTTTTTTTTTGTCTTTCTCCTCGAAATTTTAGCTATCCAAAGTTGACTGTGCAGTAATTATCTATTTGTCATGCCGATGCGTGTTATTTTATATAATAATTTATTATATAGAACTTTCAAAATATGGAAATAAATTAAAATTTCATAAAATACAATTAAAAAGCAAACAACATTACAAATAATAATAAACATTAATTTAAAGCTTTTGTATTTTCTAATTTTCTATACTGTGTAATAATTCATTTATTAATTATTACAATTTCAGGGTTGAACAAAAATATGTTTTGATGAAAATTAGTAATACTTTACGCAGGTAAATGCGTTGAAAATAATTGAGTACAGTAACCTCGGTGTTACCGCACGTGACAGTAATATAATTTACATTTTTATTTTTATTATTATTAAAACTGTATAATATAGAATATTAATATTTTAATATAGTAACTATTTGCTCAACTCGGGGAATATCAAGGGGTAGGGGTTGTTGGGGTCCAACGTGTCCGTGCTGATCGGTGTCGGTGGTCTCGGATCTTGTTCGGTGCAGCCGACCAACCAGTAGGTGACCACCGCTCCTTTACCCTTTAGTTCCACGTCGCCCCTCAGCTCTAACTTGAATGTCTGAAACGTGTCCAATATGTGTTTGGTTGCCCAGCTCACATGAATTCTTAATGCTGTAAGTACAACAATTTTGATTTGAAAATCTTATTATTACGTATGTTTATATGATCAGGTATTAATGGCTTCATTTGGTGGAGAGTAAATGATAGTATTAGATCAGAACAGTCAGTAATCCATTCAAAGATTGTTACGTTTATATTTTCAGAACTATTCGTCAGAAGTTTTTTTTTATTTTGAAATCAAATTGTCGAGTTTAAATAACGTTTTACTATTCTTAAACGCCGTTTCGTGACTTTTCACGGAGAAGAATGGTTTTATATTATAGATAAGCCAAGGGCGTATGAATTTAAAGGGTTTGCACGATAACGTTAGATATATAATATGATTTTACTCTTCACCCCATTCAGACCTTTTTATCCATCAATAATAAAATAATATTATATTGTATACTCACGTTCTCCAGTTGATTCCATTCTGGATGCAGTGTTAACGGTGTCCCCAAAAAGACAGTAGTGTGGCATTTTCTGGCCAACAACGCCGGCGCACACAGGCCCTACAACATATTCCAAAAATAATTGAAATCATAAATTGAATAAAAACTATTTAAAAAATATAGGTACGTAATATTAAAATATTTTTAAAAATGGAAATTATTGTAATAGATTATAGCAATACAAGATAATAATATTAATACTGTCTTTAAAATATTATAATTGTTTTTAAACCAGTACAATGCACAGCTAACAATTATTATAATATTATAAAGTTATAATTTTATAAATTTATGTATGATAATATGGTTGATTTAGTAGAATTATTTCTATAAAAAAAAATAAAAATGATTAAGTACTTTAATAATGCATAAAAACATTTAATACTAACTAATTATATGACTTGACTTAATTTTTTTTTGTGGTTTATTTCAAGATGAAACAAAGTGCCGTGAGCATATAATATATCGTAGTTTATACCTGTATGAATTCCGATTCGAACTTTGAGTTGAGCATCGGGCTTATGTTGGATCGTGAACATTTGGACGGCGTCGAGAATAGCCAAAGACATGAGTGCGATTTCTTTTGCGTGGTTGTCGCCGTTTCTCTCCGGTAATCCAGAAACAACCATATAAGCGTCCCCGATTGTCTCGACCTAACAATCAATTTTCTCGTGATTATTTATTACGTACGACCCGTGGCACGGGCAGACATAAAAATCGGGTTATAGTGTTATCTGAGGAGGTAATATTTTTTCCACGTATAGATGAAATAATATTAATTATTATCACGTGATTGTGTTATTGTCGTGACCAAAAAACCGAAAGGTGTATACTGTATGAAAATTGTTTGGAATAATAATAAAATAATTTTAATTATATTAATTATACATAAGCTATGATTTAAATGAGATATATAATTTAATGTTAAATAACATGAACAATTATAAACACGGTTAACATTAATATTTATATCGTGTTTTGACTATGATATTATAAAATTCAGTATATTATAATATTAATATTTTTTCGCGTGTTAGGCAAGTACCTTATAAACGTCGTAGAACCCAATGATCCGGTCAAACGTACTGTACAAATCGTTTAAAAGGTTTACTACCTGAAAAAATAACACACACGAAAAAGTTGTCATAATATTGTGTATCTGTTGCAGAAGGAGCAACAAATTTATTTTTAAAAGTGTTATGTTATTTACCTGCATCGGAGAACTCTGAGCACAAAGTACCGTGAATCCAACGATATCACTAAAGTAAACGGTCACGTTTTCAAATTGTTCGGGTTTGACCATTTCGCCAGCCATCAGTTGTTGAGCGACTGGTCTGAAAACAAAATTATTCAGAGTTATAAAATAAAAATTCTCAGGTATGATATTGCATAGGTGTATTATTATTATCGTTTTCAAACAATCAATATATATATGACCTGGGTAATACTTGAAATAACAATTCTTCCGATCGACGTTTTTCTTGACTCAACTGGTCGGTTTTCTCTTCGACCAAGGCCTCCAAGTTATTTGCGTACTGTTCCATTCTCAGCACCAAGTCATCCATTAAATTTTCACAATATCCCCTGTAATTATATCATTTTATTGAGAAATGTTGTATAATACGAATAGTCGTACGAGTCGTACGCAAGTATGTTAAACTAAATAAATATGAATAATAATAATAATAATAGATATAATATCAAGAGTGTGTTTGTTGATAAATAATAAAATTTTAGGTATTTAATGTAATTTTAAATAAAATTATTAGAATTCATAACTTGTGGTGTCCTATGTTTTTTTTGTTTGGGTGTATTTACTTTTTACAGTAACGTTTTATAGATATAATGTCAACATGGTTATCTCTAGAAATAATTCCCCTAAATTTTCCGTTGCTCACTGCACGGTGTTTTCTTGATAACTTAAAATAACAATATTTGCATATATTATATTTACTTATTTTTATCATTGATATATTCTATAAATAATTTATTGACATAATACTCGAAAGACGATAAATATTAAATTTGATAGCCTTCCTCATTTTCGCGTTCAATTTTAACCTATATATCTCCTTCGTCTTCTTACAGTATATGTCATAATATTTAATGTCGAGACGGTTTCCTATACTGCAGATAGATGATTCTCGCTGTTTTTCAATTTATTAAAAATTTCCGGTCTTACAACAAGTACATATAAATTCACGGTTTCCTCCCTTTCGAAATTGTTTCGATGGATTGTTTCTCACGTTCTTTTGTACCGGTCTAGCGTAAATAATTGTCTACTTTGTGTTTATTGCTAGGCATTTGTGGCGCTCGCATAACTTATGTGTTCGTGTAATTTCTGACATTACATTTGGCAGAGTTGTGGTTTTGCAAATAAATACCTACAGCAGTTGGTATAAGGAACATTAAATGTTTGTTTCCTGTGAATAGGAATCCACAATATTACGAATTCTTAACGAATACAGACGTAGTAGAGTGTAGTATTGTATAATCTAGACTAGACAACTTACATGTGCCCATTCGAGTACAAATTAAATAGTGAAAAAATAATAGGTAGCCGTTCATCATTTATAGTTATATTATTTTAAAATTATATTAAATTATTGTTACCTCGTGATTTGTCGTACGATACTTCGCATGATGTCGAAGCCCGGTCTCTCTTCGGGTACGTCATTCCAACATCTCTGCATTAGTTCGGACAACGGTTCCGGGCAATCGTGTCCAGATATGTCGGGACGGAAATACGGTTCTTCGCGCAACTCGACTTTTTCCAAAATTTCTACCGTCATTTGTACAACGAATTATAATATTAATATCACAATAATAATGTTGTTTATAAATGACAACAATAATAACTATTATACCTCATAATATTGCATAATCATCACAATATTATATATTTTATGTTCGATAACAGTTTAGATAATAGACTAAAAATTAAAATGATCGAATAACAATAAATATAATAGATTCATTTTAATGTGATCACTTTTTGTAATAATAACAATAAAAATGTACCTATTAAAATCATTATGTTTGTAATATTAAATTAATTGTGTAATATGGTGTGAACCATCGTTTAAAAAATTTCGATGTGAGAGATAATTGAATCACTTTAATGGGTTAAAATCAGAGCTGTTCGAAATCTTAACATAACATAATTATGTTACGAACTACGAAGTATTAAACAGACGTCATATCAGATGATTTCAGTTATTCCACAATAAAGGTAACATAATTTAATTTTATTATAAAATAAAAATTATCAATAAATTATCACTAAGTTAAGTGAAAAATCAATTAATTTAAATGTTCTATCAATTATAATGGACCAATCGCGGGCTACTAAATCATATTTAAGGGACCATTAGTTTACTATTGATTCATTAAATGTTTAGTGATTATTCAAGTGATCCGGTACCTATATGTGTTTTATTTATAAGCCAACAGAAAAAATAAAGTTAAGCGATCCTCAAGGAAATCAATTATTGATACCTATATAGTTTCTTTTCATTTATTGTGTTGGATGGATTATTATAATCAATTGGTTGATATAGAATCAAACTGATCGTCTCCAATGTGATCACAATAAAGCAGTGATCACTGTAGTTGGTCATTTTTATAATATGGCATTATGTTATCTCAAAATATTATATATACATATTTTATTTGGTATTCCGTCATTCCATAGAAAATAATTTATTGCACAACAATTTTTCGGAAATAACCGATCGCAAGAGTAAAATATAACACAGTAAAAATTTACTGAAACAATATTTATCACAACTTAGAACAGTGCAGTAGCTAATTTAATATTAAAATAGGTTCGTTTATTAGTTATGAAAAATAATTAATAATAATAATAGTAAATCGGGACTTGCTTTTATAGTATAGACTATAAAGTTTAAAACGTATAGTTAAGCAATCGCCCACGACCCACCTCAGAAAGTATAAACTGTATATAGAATCGACGATGAATCAATTATTATTGTCCACCTATACCTATGAGATTTGACAACGGCTCGGCTTTGAACTCTCCTGTGGGGTTAGCAGTATAATACATCACTGCGTTCTAACTACGACTGGCGTACTTAATCTCAAGACTCGAGTAGTTAAGATAGGTTAACGCATCTATTAATAATAATGACCAATAGAAAAGTAGTATTGTAAGTCAGTAGCGCGCTGATTGGCTCTATGATGCGAATACCCACATAATGCCCAAATGTTGTTTAATAATATTATATAATATATTTCCCGAGTGTAAGAATTATTATGTTATTAATGCGAGAAAAAAATTTGTTCTTACTATCCATATTCAATAAATATATTTATGATACTTTATAAACACCTTAAATTATTATTATTTTGCGTAAGTATAAGGTGTGTACACTTTATAGCATTTTATGATAGAAATGTGAGATGGTATTTTGCGCCAATTTTATTAATTGTTATTTACGCTACGAATTGGTACATTTAAGTAAGTATGTAATTTACGCCAAAATATAAAAATATAACTTGTACTATCCACGGGGGCAGGTGACAGCTAGTAGTAACAATAAAAACAAATAAGTCGACGAACTTACTATAGTATATTACATATCTAAATTTGATTCATATTAGCTAGCAATATTTAAAATTCTTTGTAATGCCAATAAGGTCTTTATCATGTCTTCATATTAAGAAAATAGGTTTTACAAAACATACTTTATTAAGTTAGTAAGGTAAGTTATATAAAAACGAAAGTCAACGCATAATAAATTTAAATAAAATCTGAAACAATAAATTTAAGATAAACTAGTTTCTGTGATCAATTGTTGTGAATTTCGTTTATCTTAAATGTATGTATAATCTATTTATATATTGTATGAATTAAATAAAACCAGTCATCAGTATGTTGAGGTACAAGGAAAATATGATATTTTTTTCAGAACTATTTAATCATAAATGATCTGTTACTGTTAAACATAACATTTTTATAAAAATATCATTTTCATTAAAACGTAAGCAAACAAACACTTCCTCAATTACAAAAATTTCTCTTTAAAGATTTCCAATTACTAATATATAAATATTTTTTAAATTGAAGTAATCATGTCGTAAGTATTATTAATTTTTCAAAGTTTACCTTGTGTCGTTAAATCGTTTTTGACAAACTCGTAAGGTCCACCACGTACAACTATTTCTTCCAAGACAATAGCAAAACTGTAAACGTCTCCTTTTTGAGTAGCTGGTATTAAATTAGTAGTGTGTTCGGAAAGAAGTTCTGGCGCTACCCATAATAATTCTTACAAAAATAAAGTAATGAGTTTAATTAATTATACAGTTAAATATTTAATATTAATTTGTTTTAAATTTTTAAAAATAACTATGTGTTTTTATAAACACAGATTTATATATTATACAATTTAATTTATTTTATGTAGTATAGTAAGTTATATATTTATAGGTGTAGAATTTGATTTCAAATATTGATGGCCTATCAGATAGAAATGAAAAAAATACTACCAAAATTAAAGTTATATAATCGAAAACTTTTTGGTTAAATGTTGTTTTTGACATATTGACAGATAAATTATAAAATAAAATAAATAAAATCAAACGTAAAGTTCTTATTCAGTTAAGTTCTTTAACTTAACTAAGATACTTTAGATATTTAGTTAAATTATATTTTTTAAATTCACCTACAAATAATTATATTTTAAGTAATAACCAATACGGTTTTAAAGTAATATATTCATGTTATGACATATTATAGTATGACTCTGTGTATCGGATTTTTTTTTCATTTAATATTTCTCACTCCAACTTACTGTGGTAGTAAACAGTATCATGTACAACTTCTGACGGTGTAGTGAGCGTTCGAAGTCCAAAGTTAGACAATTTAAGTACGAATCGTCCATCGATTAAGCAATTACTGGATCGTAGTTTTCCATGTACACCCACTTCACAACTATGTAAAAATGCCATACCCTGTAACAGACAAGATCAACAAAATTATCAGTGCGATGTTATAATTTATTAAAATCATATCAAATCAATAAATGATCGAAAAAAATGTCTGATGACTTCAATGATGTATATATACCTTCACAATGTCGTGTATTAGTGACATTCTAAAATTCCAATCCAACCTTAGTGCATCGTTTTCCAAGACATCTTTTAAACTTCCTTTTGGACAATATTCGGTAAGTATAAGCACCGTAGGACAATGAATGCATGCTCCAATGAAACGTACTGTATTTTCATGTGTCACGTCGCGTACCTATTTAAAAATTTAATCAAATTTATTTTTATCTTAATATTTTCGGTTAAAATGTTTTAAAAAAAAATCTAAATCTGGAATCTTGAAAATCAGCCAGATAATTTCAATGAGACAATTTAAGAAAATTATTTTAAATATAAGTGGTTATTAAACTGTACCTATTTGAAATTTCATCAAATAAAAAAATATTTATTTTATTAATTGTTTTATTGAGTTAAATCAAAGTTATAGTAAAGAAAAAAAAATATTTTAAAGAAATAATTTAATTAAATATTATACAGACATTATATATTGATATAGTATTGTATTCAAATTTTTCGAATAGTTTTTATTACTTATATTGTTAAATTATAAACTTTATTTACAATCCGAGACAATTATGATTAGTCATTGATTTATATTCATACCATTATTGGTATAGTTTTAATTGGTAAGTACATCTAAAATATATTTTATAATAAATTACTTTAATGAAAATAATGAAAGCAAAACACTCCTACAAATTAAATACAGATTTTAGTTAATAGACCGATTCAACGCACGTTTTAAGAAATGCTATTGAGGGTAATTAAAATTATTTGACGATAATATATATGTAAATTATAATTAATTTACTTACTTGTTTGATTTCCCATAGAAGTTTTTTGTTTAAATCGACTTTTTTCTTTACGACTTTTTTTATCGCTACCCTAGACCCCTACAATAACGAGAATATATAATATTTAGAGAAATCATTTTGAAAATGGGTTTTTGTTTACCTTGTAAATGCCAACTGTAGTATAAACTTGTGCCGGTGGCAACGACGAATTTGAAGTGTCTGACCTTCGTCGACAGATTAATTTCTCTTGTAAAGCCGGTTCGAATATCTATACGAAAATAATTGGAAAGGTTAACATGACAAGGCTTTTAAAATAATAAGAAAAACACCGCAATGGTTTTATAAACGGACGAGTTTTCGTAATAACGTTGATTAGAATGTTTTATTATTTTTTCATCAGCAGCGAATTATTTCGTAGTATTATATATATACATCCACACGAAGGTTTTAAAATCACACTAAATTCCTACATATTACTTGCATTATACAAAATAATACGTACAATTTAGCTTATACCTTCTAAGACAAGGGATGATAAAACAGTATACCATACCGTAAACCATTTCTAATCTAATACCCGGTTGTGACCGGATTAGTGTTAGGGAAGTAATAGCGCGCCCGTTTACTTTTCGGATATCAATCTTAATTTGACTCAGAATTAATAATTTCACATTGTATTAAATAATTTTAAATAATTTTTCTAGACAAGTATAATACGAAAATACTGTTGGGCTTTTATTTGTATAATCTTTTATCTCGGCGTTAATCTGGGCCTGAATCTAACAACTTTTTGTTGCCCATGAAAAAATTTATTTTTTATAGTGAATTTAACTTTTTGTGATTATTTGATTTTGCCTTTACTTTCTTTAGCGAACAATATACATTGAATTTCGATGGTATCTGAAAACTTCTCAAATGCATAATGTGGCTCTCGAAATTTCAATTGCTGAACGCTGTTCTAAAAAGTTTTATTTCATTCAAAGTTGATCAATAATGTAATGATTATTAAAACAATTGAACCAATGAGAGAATATATATTTTCTTAGATTTTATTTTAAATAAAATACTTTAGTGTAATTATTTGTGGGATAAAATATTTTAGTATAAAATGTTTATATGATAATATGATTTATCTTATAAATTAGGCGCTTAAACAAACTTTATACAGTAAATTAATTTATCATGGCTAGGATTTCCAAGAAAACGTAAAAGTCTACAATTTTGTTATAACGTTGAGTATACGAACTGCAAGGTTGGAAAAGTTACTAATTTTAAACCAATTTAAGTTACGTAAGTAAGTTATAATAAAAGTTAAGTAAATAATTATTTTTCAATATTGATAAAAAGTATCATTTAAAAACCATAAGTCAAATGATATGAATTTGAAGTACCAAACTACTGTTTTTTACTGTTTGATTCACATTAAGAGTTGACAAAATATACTCTTAAAATTCTAAAAATGTTGTATGTAAAAACTATCAAAACTGTTTTATTTATTGAAATTAAAAAAATATATTAATAATTATGTCGTTTCTACGGTTTGTAATGATTTTTTTTTTTACCATATATTGAGTAGGTACTATTGAAAATAATATAATCTAAAAATAATTTTGTTTAGAAAAATTCAAAAAAGAACCTAGATTACAAGTTATTGTAGTTTTCTAAAAATAAATACAGATTATGCAAAAAAAAAAAACAATGCATTATTTAAATAAGAAAAATATCCCAAAATACATTTTTATACTTCATGCATAAACAAATTTTATTGAATTAAATTCTTTCCACGAAATAATAAAACAACACACGTGAATGTATTAAGTTCACTGACAATAAATTGATGTTAACCAAATAAAGTTAAAAATACATAATGTAAATTATTTATAGTACCTATATATATTTTTTATCGTAAAACTTTTATTAAACTCATCAGTTTTTTAATTAAAATATATAAAATTTATATTTATGCGTATTTGATTCTTTCAGACAGTCTTGTAATTTTTTTTTTTTATACGATTTCGATTATTGATCTAAAACCGACCCTTTAATATAAATAAGGTAAGTTGTATAGTATATTTAAAGTTCTGACATTTTAAACGTTTTTATAATAAATATAATAGATATTGGTACTTTTTAAATCTATTACTTTTAAATAATTATGCAGATTAATTAATTTTTGTTTTATAAATCAGCAGTATATTATGTTAACGTACTTTGGTGCTATACAAATTCCCAGCTATGATAAATTGGAATAATGAAATTATTGATTCAAAATATATTTAAACAGTCTATCAATAGTTATAAGTATGATGTAATATTATTTGATAAAATCTTCGAGGCTATAATGCAGTGTGTAAAGCACATGACGTGTATCGCAACTACTGGCAGTGAAGAAAATAATTATATAAATATCTTTATTAAATATATATTTCAAACACACAAAATACATTACCTCAGTTGGTTTCTGTAGAGCCAAACGTGATGAATACGGTTTGCTGACTTCAATCAATACTTCTTCTGGTCGTACTCTCCAACTCATATTGTTTAAATCTGCCGCAAGTTTAAGCTGTCTATTTCAAAGGAAAAATTATTTTACTAGTTAATTACTAGTTTTAATTACCTAATAATTTTTACTATAATATTAAATGCATACCTATTAACGATGAAAGCTAATACAGTGACGAATGAAATGAACACGGTGAAAGCAATCAATGCATATAACATAATATAGTAAATATCTGTGTGCAAAAATCAATAAGAAATTAGTCGTTAAAGCAATTCGTATTTGAATAATAATATTATAGTTTTGTACATTAATTTAGTTAAATAATCATAATATTATTTATATTTAATATAATTTGAATAGGTAATTAATACTTTTTAGTTTTTACATAGAAACTTACTACACGTGGACACAATTAATTTAAATAATAAGTATAGATTAATAAATTTTTTGATTTTTATTAGTTCACCTAATCTAACCAAGAATCGTAAATACAATATTAAGACCTAGTAAATATATATAACGATAAAAAAATGTTAAGAATTAATATTAAACTATACATGAGAATATTACAATGATATAAAAAGAAAATGTTTACGATATAGGTATATAAGTACATCGCGCCTCGGAAAAATAAATATAGTGTTATATAGGTAATCTGCAGTTATTTTAGATTCTGAGAAAAGCGATGTGTTAAGTTCTGTTTTTAGAATGTTTTCTAAATTATACCTAATATAATATTTTGCATTTTAGATTTTATTTTATTTAATTATAGTTTATTGTACGCATAACGCATTGCAATAAAATATATGGGTAGATGGATAAATAAATCTTATAAACGGTCTGTGGGAACTATTTAAATCGAAATAAATCCATTAAAATACCGAGTTTTATTAGAATTTAAAAATGTAATCGAATGCTTTATTAGAACAAGAATATATTCTATATTAATGCGATTTTTTCATAAAAATCATATAGTTTTGTAATTTTTTAATAATATAATCCGTAAATAGTCTAATTTATCAAACCGTCTATTACTACACGACTAAATTAGTGTGATGTCGGCCTTTTTTAGTTATGAAAATTCGTAAAATATTAAATATATTGTTTATGTTAGCATTCGGTTTATATAAGATTTATAATTAAATGTGTAAACCGTCATTTTAATTACGTTTTAGTTATTTACGAATTTTTAATTAAGTCAGTGTGACTTTTTGGCGTAATTGTCAGAAATGCAAATGAACATTTTTTTTTTTTATGTAGTCCTAAAATATTTAAATATATACACAGTTTTATATAATCTACCTTTCTAACATTTTAGATTATTATTTATGAGTAGTAGTAAAAATTATAAAGATATTTTTTTTAACTATTATACATTATAAATACCCTTATTCTTGATTAATAAATACAATTAAAAATTCATTTTTGTAAATGATAATATTAATAATTAATGACAATAATTTGTCTTCTGAACACTTCAAAATAACCTTATGATTTGTAAAATTACTCATCTTAACTTCAATCGCCCTAAACTAGCATTATTAGCAATAAAACACGCCCATTTATTATCTCTTTTTAATTTTTTTAATATTCCAAACACATTTTCTTCAAAATTTAAAACATTTTCTCATATATATATATTATATGAAAAAAATATTATACTGCCTGTATTATCTTTCATTAACCATTCAAGCTATATCATTTATTTTTTATTTTTTTGTATAATTTATATTTTTCAAATTATTTTTAACCCAATAATTTAATTGTTGAAACTATGTACCTAACAAAGCTTTAACAAATAATAATAAAAAAAAAAAATAACAAAAAATATACATTATTTTTATTATTCCACATGGTCTCGTAGCCTCACATTTAGGACCTCAGTGACCTAAATATCTCCTATATTTATATATATATATATATATGTACATATAGTAAATTTATTCGAAAGCTCGTAAATATAATTATTATAACAAAAATATTGAAATACCCCATGGACCCTAAGTTCAGGATTACTATATTTTATCATTAAAATAATCCCCGTGCAAATTTTTTTTTTATCCCAGACAAATCATAGTTTTTAATGATTCAAATTTGTAGAATTAATTAGTTAATTAAATAATAAGAATTATAGTCAAGATCTTTGAATGATTTATTGAATTATTGATTATTTATCAATTTAATTTTAAAATATCGGCTTTGGATAAATGATAGATAATGTAATTTATTTATGCTGTGACGTTAAAAAATTATTAGATGCAGTGTTTATTATTATATTGCTAATGGATCGTTCACGACGAACTTGTGATAGATGAAGTTATTCGTCTGCAATATCTACCATTATATGGTTTTTATTTATTTTTACTTAAACCATTACTATAAAATTATATCTTTGTTGATCGGATTGCACCGACCAAATGATCGGTCGGCCGCCGTTTGGCGCCGACCGTACTATATACGTATAATATACGTACATAGGTACTTTGGGCGGTGCGTTTTCACTTTTCTCCCGTAATCGACCTTTTCCGTTTCACCCAAATCAGATAACTGTGACCTTTCTATTTGCGCCAAAAATTCAACGACTTTGTTATAATTTTATAAAAACAGTTTTTTGCGACTGCATTTTAAAATGTTTGTTCGCGTCTAAAATGTACGGTTAGCTATAATAATTTATCAGTTACAAAAATAAAAACCAAACAGAGTAAATTATTACGTTCATTAAAATAATATTTGAAGCCTTGCGACTAACCGTGAAACCATAATATTGTTTTGAAGATATATAAAATATTAGTAGTTTATCTAATTTTAGATTCTGAGTGGTTCGATGAATGTTTTAATTTTAAAATGACGTTAGATTTTTTTTAATTTAGAAGAAGAAAAATGCTTTAATTACGAAATTTGAGGGTGGTTTCTGGTAGAAAATTGTATCTTATTTGTATTTGGGATAAGAGGAAGTCAAAAATAAAAATTCCTATTAAGTTTCAAATTATTCGAGAATTGTTAAAGAATATTAACATTTTTGTTTAGCAACCTCGGTTGTACCAAAAAGTTAAACCGTCATTTCTTAGAATAATTATTTGTATAATACCGTTATAATATGCATGTTTATCATTGAATTAAAATTTAATACATCTGTTAGTGATTCAATCAATGACTCTATCAATTCTGAAGCTATGTGGTTACCTTCTTGCTAATTTTTTTTTATTTTCATCAATTTGTTCGTTATGAATGATTAAATAATGTATACATACCTACATATTAATTTAATATTAAAATATGCTATTTTTGAATCTTCTGCCTGACTATAGAACCGCGATCGTTATATTTGGTGAGAGTGAAATATGAAAACCAATAAAGAATGGTTATTCATACATTTTTTTTATATTGTCGTACAAAAAAATAAAAGGTTAACCTACACACATACCTACATAATATTATATAACAATTCCGCAATCACTATAGCTTTATTTATTTTTGTCAAAGGAGATATTGTCTAAAGTTACATAAGCTATATTTAGCTATGCGCACAAAGCTCTATGTAAATTGTGTATTTTAAAAGGTCTAAGACTAATAGACATTAAAATATTTCTTGTCATTTATTTCAACACCAATATGTCATTTTGTTTTTACCAATATAAAACATTTCTAAATCTGAAAAATGATTTGAGGCTCACTTGTTGTATAGTTTTTACCGGGTAAACTCTATCATTAATATTCAATTTAAATTTTTATTTTTGATAATCGATAAGTATGCTGCATTTTTAAAATACCATTAACAATGAAATTAAAACTATAATATTAAAATCTATTGTAATGACGTGTGACTTATAAAATAAGAATTAATATTTACATGTTTTTTTTAACCTAGGTTCAAAAATCCTACACTTTTTCATATCTCGCACCTAATGACGAGTAAAATGTATTAAATACTAATAAAATAGTACACGAACTAAGCAAAATCTATATTATTATTTATTACTATTAATGCGTACATTGGAAAATATAACGTAATTACCTTTAGAATCGCAGGCTGGTCCGCTCCCCAGGAACCCGCAGACCGGAACATCCTCAGGTGGTCCGTCAGATCCGCCGGGCCAGTGGATGTGTTTGCCAATCACCGGGCTGTAGTTCCTCGCCTCCCCGTAGTACTTGGCCACCACCTCGAACCGACCCGTGATCGGGTCCAAGTCCAATATCGCATAATCCGCATCCCTGTCGCCGTTTTCGTCGATCCTCACTCGGCCAGTGACACCTTTTTACGCCATGACGACAACAATAACCACAAGGAGTGATAAATAATTATATAATATATATATATATCGTAACGTATTATACGATACTATAAATCCCCTCCATTTTACGATCTACCCACCCAAACCATCCCACCAATATAGGATCATCTCATCGTCTTCAGACACTGATCGCCCCTGAGTTCAATATCGTTACCTGACAGAAATATATTATTATATTGTCAGTTGTCAAAGCGTCAAAAAATGTAAGTCTAAAATAAATATTATATATTTACACGATTTTACATTTCAAGCTAAACATATTATTATTATTTAGACAAATACACGATAACATACTTAACGAGCTCTGGTGTTATTATTTGTATAATTATAATATGTAGGTACCTACTCGTATATTGTGGCTTTATGGCGTTAGAAAATGTCAACGGGACCGTTTTCGTAATTTCCTGATCGGATGGAATAATGTTTAAATATTTTCAAAAATCTTTTTTATTAGTATATTATTACATATTATCATCTATAGTTACCCGAAGTGGTTTAACGGTTTTAAACGGCATTCTAATTTGTACCATTTGAACGGTAATAGCTTGTAATAAGATTAATGACGTGATGCCGTATTCTAAGACAGAATATAGTATAATACCATTAAATAATAACGTCTGTGTCAAATTAAACAACAGCATGAAATTCATGTGTTCGGAAAGATTTTAAATCCAAAATGATTTTGTTCATTGCATATTACGATTAAAAATCGTTTGAGTTCGACATAATAATTATTACGTTTTAATAGTTTATTAGCGAATTCAAAATCGTCTTACCGCTAAACGTTCTGTTCCACATCAAACTGGTGATCGCTTTACCGTCTTTGATGTTTTGTCTGTTGGTCAGAGTTTCGTTCATTGCCATGCCGAGCAAATGTACGCCATCGTAAAATGCGCCGACGAAAAAATTTACCTAAAATACCGATATCGACCTTTACACTATCATCTCATCACTTGTCCGACGATCATATTTATGATTATGGTCATCGTTATTATTTAGCAAGATATACTCACTTCTTCGCTCTCGGACAGAGTGTAGTTGTAATTTTCTAGTGCCTTTTGCTTGACCAGCTTAGAGAAATTGTGAAATTGCGAACTGGTGGGCTTTAGCAGGGAGACTCGCAATAGTGCCTGGTAAGCTTTTCTGGCTGCACCATCTTCGCTGTCTCCCGCCGACCATCCGTGTTCGCCCCAATAAGAGCCCTTTTAACGAATTAATATTATAAACGCCATTGATCAAAAAATAAAAAGAATTGAGAAAACAAGCGTGTTCGAGAGGTAAATCTCGATGCTGCGATTTTCACGTCTCTAAAATACGTTTGAAATAGTTTTTTTTTTACTTGTTCGTCAATTGTTTTAACTGTTAAATCGTTGAGTAGCGACACTCGTTGTAATATAATATAAAACTCTTGTCGACTATCATCATATACGCTGTTTTTTGAAGGCGGAAATCGGATACAATTATTGAGAGAGGAAAATGTTAAAAATCTTGAAATAACTAAATACGATGAAAAAAAAATATTGTGGTTTTTTTATAACATAACATATACATTAAATAACAGCAAGACGTAGAAATTGTTCATGCAAGCAGTTCGTGGAATTTTTTTCCATCAACATATTTGCCTCCGAAAATAATACATACTTTTTCTATCAACTAAGACTTCATTTCTTCAGGGGGATTTTGGATAACATTTTTTTTTATGGTTTATCAACACTTATTACTTAATTAAGTATATATTATTATTTGCATGCATTATGTTTACCTGTACTAACTCCACGTCCAAAAACGCCCAGTCGCCTTTGGTCATCCCGAGCTTGTGAGCGGCCAACATGCATTTTCGCACTAACGTTCCTCTCACACATAGTATCACGACTGCGTAAAACAAAAACAAAAGAATAATCGCATTAACGCAAAAACAAATAAATTTGATCTCAGATGTATTTTAGTTTTCAACAGTAAATAGCGTTAATCTGTTTTCTCCATTTCAATACATCACAACATTGAATATTCAATATTGCATATATATTATTATTACACACTTATGCTTTATGCATCTTCCTTTTACATAATATGAATAAACATTATTGTTTTCGCAAGATTATACTAGTATTTTATTCACGATAAATTCTTCGTTTACATTAACATCAATATTAAAATAAATCTTAAGAGTTTTAACTTGCAAACAACTGGCTTTCAGCTGATTCATGCTATAGGTAATCTATATTATTTTTAGTGAAAAAAATCTAATCGTTTAACATGGTTTATTGAAAATTTATTCATACAGGTAAAGGTGAATATCATATTGCTGTACAGAATAAATAGAATAAATATTTTGTTACGAGTTTTAAAAATCATAATAGTTAGGTACCTGTAGCTTGAATGCTTGCATCTTTTAAATAACTTTCACAATGTGGATCTTCGTCGTTTCCATCTAAATCCCGTATAAAACTCAAAACTCCAGCTTTTCGAAGCCCAATTTCCAAGTTTTTGCCTAAACAATTTAACATAGTAAAATATAGTATACATTTACGTATTATTATTTTTTTTTCATTTTAAACGCTATTTAATAAATTAAAATACTTTACGATTTTTCACATCACAGAATATTTTTTGAAATTGTTTTAAATAATATTATTATTATATTATTAAATATTATTATATACTTAATATATATATATATATTGTATACACATATTACATACAACTATACATGTAATTCAGTAATAATAATGAATATAATTTACAAAATTACAATAAATTATATCATTAAACTAATCAAAATATATCATAAACAATGAATTGTTAGAATAGACTTGTAGTTTGTCACTACTTATTAACTCACTATGTTATTATAGTCATAATGTTACGAAGAAAATTCAAACAATATTAAACGTTAAATACAGAGATATGATTGCAAAGTGTGCACACATTATCTATAAATTTCCTTCCAGTACCATAAAAATATAATAGTTTTGAGTTTAAACATTCGGCTTCTCCGAATAGGTATTAATGTTGTTAAAAGTCTAAATGACTTGGGTTACGCTAACCTTTATTTTGTCTATAATTCCTGCAACGTTCCATTGCAATAATAATATTATACGATCGAATATTATATTAAATGATGGGGGGGGGGGGAATTTTCATTGTTTCATGTGTGTGTTTTAACGTTTTCTCTGTAAATATAAAATTTCTCCATCAGAGTTACAAAAAATAATTTTACTAATATGTATAATATGTAAATAAATAAAAAAAGGTACTTTGTGGACTTTGGATTAAGTGAATAACTCACATAGTTTTTATCCTAACAACAATATTATAATTATTTGTTTTATAATATCGTGGGATGGTTGTAACACTAAAATCGTGAAACCCGAGTAAGCTATATGAACCCAAATTTCAGTGTGCTCGCATAAATGATCATAATAATACCCAAAGATATCGATTGTCTTTTTATAATTCGATGGTTTCTGAGAAATACACAAATACTCAATATTATGCGCACAAATTAATATAAAACGATGAAATGATTATTATTATGTTTAATACAAAAAACCCTGTTTTTATACTTTATGAATATTGTGTCAAAAATAAGAAAGTGATCTTAAAAGTATATTATAATTTACCGACTGTATACAGTATAATATATAGTGTTATATTATATAAAGTATTGTTCAATATATTTTTCGGACCGGTAATCTCGATGATTAATTCGGCTCAAGGCAAGGGAATAAAAATATTAAACGTAATAAATCAAATGGGAAACAAGACGAGCTCGTATTTATCAATTTTTTACTGTCGGTTAGTCGATATAAATAATAATATTTTAATCTATTTATTAGAAACACATACAAAACGATTTGAGTGGAAAAATATTTACTTAATGTTTTGTGCTTTTACGTATATTTTAACGTAAAATTATAATATTATGCAAAATAATGACGACTAATTAATTTTCTGTTTTATTAGTACAATATTACTTACCCACTGTCAAAGAAAACAAATCCGAACGGTCCTGTATTAAGGCCACGTGTTTCCAGTTAAACTTTTTGAAAATGCTCAGAAATACGAGCCTTAATCTGCGCTGACAGTATGACATTCTCGTCAGCGTCGGGTACTCAGACTTGTCTTTAAAAATGCTCTGAAAATGTATCAATATTGAAAATTTAATGAGTAAAAATTATTTATAAAATTTATCGAATCCGTTTAAAACGACTATTTTTTTCGAAAAGAATATTGGAGGTATTACAAAAAGGTACCTATTTATCATGTCGAAATTTAAATGAATCCATTTTGCAAACATCAATAACAAATGGCGGTTTTCTATCGTTCCGTTATAAATCATTTATATTGTAAAATATGCTGTTTGCAAATTTAATTTTCTGAGACCATTGTAACTTGAACGATTTAAAAATCAGAGCGCGTGAAATACATTATTAACATAATAAATTCATTCAGACTTGTAACACTACTGCGTGTTTTCATAACTGAATAATTTAAAGATGAATATAACTTATTTTTATTACTTTAATTTCTTTTCCAATTATTCGTAAAATGTAATTTAACTTATTTTACGAATTTGTTTATTTTAATACACACGAAAAAATTCATTTTGCTATAGTTTACATTAAATTGGAATAAATATAAAAATCCTTATAATTTTGTAAAAAATAAATTATTTTACTTTATGTAAAATGCATTTGAGTAAATGAATTAAATGAAACCCCATAAGAACACAATTCATAATTCAACAGTAATAATATAGTCATGGTAAATATTCCATTTTATAGAAATGTCGAGGAAGTGATTTTCATTAATTTCTGTGTGAATAATTGATTTTGTATTTGCATAGAAAATTAAAATCCACATAAAAATTATATAATGGATCTGAATTAGAATATTATAACTTTTAACTGTAAATTAAAATGAAAAATTGGATTTTAAACAGTATGATTTATGAGGCGATTGTTTGTGATAAAATATATTAAAATTTTCAACCAATATAATCTACAAAACCCTGAAAAAAGAATATTATATTAAACATTTAAGTAATTATACTATATAAACAAAATAATAATTATTTAGGCATAGACTTGGGGTCATTACTATAACTGTATGTATTTAAAAGGTTCACCAAATTTTTATGATAGTATTTTCTACTCATATTATAACTTTTAACATTTTTAGATTCTATTTGATCTATTTACAGGCATTTGAAATTTTCCATTTTTTTTTTTTTTTTTGAACAAGTTAAAGTTTTTTAAGTGAAATTCGATAAAAATGTATTTTCTGAGTAAAAATGATTGGAAATTTAAAACTGATAGGCCCCTCATAAATTGCTCATTCATTAATTAAAAAATATTGAAAATGTACAGCCATAATATTTTTTATTAGCGATTAATTTTAGAATTTTGACGAAATTAAATAATATTAATAAAATAAATATATAAAATAATAAAAAATAAAAAAAAA
>VUJU01003320.1:12085-26967 GCA_009835225.1 Aphis craccivora | reverse complement strand
CAAACATAATATAATAATATGGAAAAACGGGATTTAAACGGGACAATCTTCTAAAAACGGGATAAAAAGCGTCCCGTTCGAAGTTTGTCGGGACAACGGGACATGATTACCAAAAACGGGACGTCTGGTCACCGTCTGGTCTACGTCTTGATTACCAGTTAAAAACAGGAAGTTTTAATAGAATAAAAAACATTTAAATAATAAATAGGTAGTAACAAATTAATTTTAGTGTGCACTTAAAATTTGTGAGCAGAGGTTACACTTGGTACCCGAGAAAATACGTGCAGTAAGCTAATAAAAGTATATTCTGATTTTATGTATTAAAACTATATCGCTATATACATACCCAACCATATTCGTGGCCTATTCCCACTAGAGCCACGCCGGATTGGTTTACATAATTAGGTATGTGCGTAGTAGTTATTTATATATATATATAAATATATACTTATATACTTATATATAGACTATCAGAGGGGTAGATAAGGTATTAACAAGCGCGAATAGTTCCCTTATAACAAACTTACTAGATCAGACTATCGTAGGAATAGACATGTCAGCCACTAATGAAAATGCTCAATTATCAAACGGAACGCAAATTCTCCCAGGTAATTCACTCACCCAGGGGGAGAGTAAAGCAGAGTCAAATGATGATCACCAGGAATCAACGACAGCAGAAATTTAAGGAATACATAATGTGGATACAGGGTATTCCACCAGTTGTGCAACAGAACCAACAGACACCATAGGGTTAGTAGCAGCTCTACGGTTGTTACCAAGCTCGTTCAATGGAGAAAAACAAGAGGACACAAAAGTTTTTTTTGGAGAAATGTGAGTTCGCGATCTCGTGCGCAAATAAAACAGCAAGAACACGACTACTACAAGGTATCATCGTGAGACTGACAGGGAAAGCACGCCAAACAGTTAAATATCGATCTTTCGTTTCATGGCATGAACTCAGAGAAGCATTAAAAATGGCGCTAGAACCACAGAGATCAACAACACATTTGTTCTTGGAGTTATATCATAGCCAACAAAAAAATGGAGAAGACGTAATGGCTTATTCAACCCGCATCGAACAATTATACAATTTAATATTGGAGCAGGAAACAAGTGGAAAATTAGTGAAGGTGTCGAAAGCAATAGAAGCTAGTCTAAAGGCACAAACTGTCCAAGTCTTTATTAAAGGATTGGGGGTATTAAAAGACTTCATTAAAGCCCAAAATCCTCCGACTTTGGAAAAGGCTATACAAGCCGCTAGAAATGAAGAAAGAGTCAGATGATCAAACACTGAAACAAAGAAACTTTACACTGGAAACCCGAAAGCAAGCACTTTCCCAAAAGGCAAGTTAACATGTTTCAATTTTGAAAAAATTGGACATTTAGCTAAGGACTGTCGTAGCAATTAAGACCAGAAATCTCCGAAAACACCTAATAGACCATATGAGGTTGGTGGTAGAACAATGATAATATGCAAGTATTGTAAGAAGCCTGTACATATGCTAACAGAATGTAGGAAGCGACAGTACGTACATTCAAAGAAGACAGAGAATCAGGGAAACCAGCAACAACCGGCAGTGAGAGGTGGACGTCCGGTTGGCGAAATCTGAATAATCGTTCCAACCAAATCCTCTACTTACGTAGGAAATCATACGGATTCTTCCAACGTCACTATTCTCAAACGAAATAAGCAGACGCGACTACACAGGAACTTGTTAATATTATTCTACTAACATGTTTCAGGGTGTTAACCATAGTCATAGATGGAAGATCAAAGACAATGGACAAGCAGGTACACATAACGTCACTCAGAAATACTACTGGTCTTTACTTCGAATCAATAAGTCCAGTCCAAATTTCTTATTCAACCTGGGATTTTGTGACATATGTCAACATCACTATTTACGAAGATAAATTTCAGAACCTCAAGAATTACTTTCAATTCACTAGCGACATATGCACACGCCTTAAAGCCCAAGAAGATGAAACTCTAAATAATGCATGTATCACATTCTTACAAACGACCTACCCGATTTTCCATGAAATTGAATTAAATTTTAACTCAGTAATGAAAAGCTTAGCGTCCAGTAAAAAAATTTCAGAACATCTGTCTAGATGAACTCGGGGACTAATTAACGCAGTAGGTAGTCTAACAAATGTCCTATATGCCGTTTGTTCTGATGAAGACGCTAAATTCTTCTATTCAAGAATCCAAAATCTAAAAGAATCCAACCAAAAAACATTACATCTGGCACAAGAACAATTACGAATTATATCATCAGTTGTACAAGACGTGAACTTCACAATTCATGATTTAGAAACAGACTCTCTGAAAATGAAATAAAATATCCAAAAGCTCTCCGAACAATCCACACAAATGTTAAACACAATCGATATTTTAAACGCTAAAAATCTATTTAATGAACATACTACTCTATTTGTCATCCTGTTAAATCAGTTTGCGTGGGAAACTCAGAACCTCCAAACAATAGTTAATTTCGCTCTAAATTGGTTGATGCACACTAGTGTTTATCCACCCTCAGAACTATATCACGAAATGAAGAAAATTCAATTGTTGTTACCCCTAACGTTAGAACTCCCGGTGGTAGAATTACATTTAGATCTTCCAGAACTTTTTAGAGCATCCACTTTAAGTGTAGTGTATCTAGAACAGACCCTCATGTTTGTAGCAAAGATACAGTTATTGTCAAATATACCATTTAATCTCTACCATAAAATCCCCTTGCCAATCACTATTCCGAATGGGAATATAGTGCTAATAAATCCAGATACACAATATTTAGCAGTAAGCTTAGATAATGAATACCATTTTAGTCTTAAAGAACTTCAATATTATAAGTGTAAATCACAATTCTCATTTAAATTATGTATAGGACTAGAATCTATTTTTAAACGCACTAAGAAAGAAAATTGTGAGGTATCTTTGTATAATAATCCAGACAGTCAGTTAGACACATGTCACTTTAGGTATTTGAGTTTGCAAAACACTCTATGGCATAAACTTCAATATCAAAATGCATGGCTGTACTATTGTACTCATCAAGTAATAACATTAGCATGTCGTCAAGTCCCGTATAAAATAACACTTACAGGAGTAGGTAAAATAGACATTCTGGAGTATTGCGTGATCTATACAGATCACTCAATACTCACACCAATTCGGAATATCAAAACAAGAATTCATAAATATTTCGTACCCGAAAGTCCGAGTCTAAATTTACCATATCCCTTAAGAAAATAACAGAACATCATGAACCACAAAAAATCAGTAATCATACACTTTATATACATTTTAACAAATTAGCTCGGGAATCCCAAGAGTTAAAAAAACTCAAGGAATTGTACAAGGATACCACAGAAAATATTTTTGTAAAACTAGAACATCATTTGATATTGTTATATATAATTGTCATTACACTAGTTATTGGAAGCTTGTACTTAGTAATTAAGTATCGATGTAATATCCCAAAATTATATTCACCTGAAATCGCAGAACCTCATATTGTACAAAAAATTGCACAGTCTCGCACCGCCTAGGCCTGCAGATTTCTTTCCTTATACAAAATCATATAGGAGAAAAATGGTAACTATTTAGCCCCCCCTTTCTCGTTTTAAGTCGTGGGGTGTTATAAACCCATTTCATTCAGTAATATAAGAATATAAGTATTTGTAACATAAGTATTTCTTTGACATATATATATAATGTAACCATATATGTCCCCTAGGCGAGTCAGTCGTTGATAATCCAACAGAGCCTCCAGAGCTTCCACAAAATTGTGTATATTTCTATTTAACATAGTGATCAAATAAAGTATAGTGGTTAACCACCTCACTGCGTGTTTCAATTATTTAGTTGTGTAGACGTACATAACAACGTTAATTTTCGTCGAGACGACGTACAGTTTTAAGAGTGCTGGATCGACTGACTCTGCGGCTTGCTCGCGGATGCCGCGTAGCTACAATATTCTCGGAGCTGTGAACAGTGAAATTCATCGTAGGCTACGTAATTTTCCTTATTCTTATTTATTGCTATAAACTCATGACTATAGGTGCAATATATATGCAATTAATATTGGTTTGATAAAATGACTTATATAATAAATGATATAAAATCAAATCATTTTTGGTACATTATACAGGATATTATTATACAGAATTTTATACATAAATATAGTGAATCCAAAACTGTGAGTGGTCAAATATACACGAAAGAAAGTTTGACAATTTATGGCGTGTAGTGCACTACACAAAAATCTACCCATAGTCTCCCATGCAATGCATATTGCATACAAAAAATGCATAATAAATAATAATATAAAATATCTATGTTTATGACGAGAATATAATATTATGATGAACTCAGAACTGATAACTGATAATTATAATGCCAGATAAATATTATTTAAAAATATATATATTAAATACCGACACTTAACTTAAACAAGATAAAAAACAATTATTTTCTAAAATTCATGAGACTGCAGTAATTGATGGTCTACAATGTATTTAAAAATGTTGTCTCATTGCATTCGCGAGGGTAAAAATTGTTAAGTCTCGAAATTAACTCAAGTCAATTACCGCATCTATAACTGGCTATAAGTACAGCTGTAACCGCGCATCTACAATCAATATGTACTATTTTTTTCACGCAAGTTTTGATCTGAAAAGTTTAAAGGTTGCGTTGGACACTTTTCAACTTTTGTTGAGACCGCGCTATTCAAACTACGATAAGTACACATTTATCTTTATCATAATAACAGGCATACTAATATATTGTGTATACTGCTTAAACAATGTATCAATGTATGTATTGAGTAAATAGATTTAAAATCGCTTAAATGATGTAACTCATTTACTCATAGAATATTATAGTACCTACTACCTATACCATACAGCAATACTGTGTAGTATGGTTAAAGTTTTTACGCTGTAAAAATGTATACATATTTCATTTTACGTTTAATTTTCATCATAAAAAATAACCAATACAAAATAACTGTTATTTATTGTATATACTTAATTTGTTTTATTTTTAGAACCTAACATCAACCAACGTTCTTGGATTTTACGTCATTGCGTCCTAGATGAAAATGACATCCTTTTATTTTTATTATACTGCTTAATGAATTTAAGATTCAAAATCAATGCATATTACGTCAGGATTTAAATTTAAGCCTCTAAATGTATTTTCATAAAATCGATATTTTTTGTTTTTGAATAAAAAAAAAAATGCTAAGGGAATATAACAACTATAATATGAACTATTCAACATACCATGAAAAATAATTCTACAGTCTACAAGTAATATTTCGTAAGTACTGCATTGGAATGTATTAACCTTACTTAAGCACAATTTAAAATAATAAATATGCATGTACTTTTTCACGGAACTTTTTACATTACACGTATTAAACTATTCAAGTGAATGGAGTGTACTACTATTAATTAATAACTACTTGAACTTATTAAATCAGACTATCTGAGGTATTATACTACCTATTATAGTATTTATAATACCTACTCGTTATTGCTGCTGAAGTATCTTAAGTAATATTGTTATTCCTAAGATTAAAATAATTATATTTTAATGATGATTTAATTTGTTCAAGTTAATTTTTTATAAACTAGTTTATTTATTATAATTAAATTAATTTAAAAAATATAAAACCTTAACTTAAATCTTATAATCATTACAAGACTACTAAATAGTAAGAAACCAATTTATCAAAATTAAAGCCAAATTTAAAAAAAAATTTATGTTAGATAATTACCATAGTTACAGTTATAAATGTCACTTTTTTTTTTAATAATCTAAGACTATAGAAAACAATTATCATATGCGATCAAATAAAAAAAAAAAAAAAATTGGATTTAACAAGTTAGTTTATCTGCAGTCACATCATGCCTCAGTTCATGCCTGTAATTTGTCGACGACTGAGTAAACTTATAGGTGGACCGTCGATTGGTTTCTATTTTCGAGCTGCAGTAGAAATTTATAAAATCATAATTATTATCTATACTATTAATTTTACTACTATATATGTATTCTAAATTTAAAATTTTAATATAAGTTCAAATAATTTTCATAAGAAATATTTGTTACTTAACAGTTATCACGTTAAGGGACATTGATGCTATTCATGGAATACACCATTTCAGGCTTTTTATTACCTTGTTTTTTTTATTTTATTGACTATTTACCTTATTGTATTATCATTTTGGCAAGAAAAAGGGAGGACGCAAAACATCGATACGTAGTAAAAAAGATGGATTTCATAAAATATATGATACCTAGCTACTGCGCAATACGAATCGGTATATTAACTCATTAGTTAATAACAAATAACGATAATATAAGAATTATAAAATATCATGGTAAATAATTATTATAGAATAAAATATTATGTGATGTTTTTTTTAAAAATTAGTTTGACCTTCTGTCAAATATATATATATATTATATTTAGGCTGACATACTTTCTCTGCTCAGAATCATTTTTCATATGAAGTGATTTATCATTAGATTTGATTTAAAGTTTAAACACGTCCATTATTACAGTGACCATTCAATGACAAGGTTTCTTTGAAATCTACTAAATAGCTTCAGAAAAGTTATCCCTCTTTCATTTTTATTAGCTATAATGAATATTAAAAAAGCGGGCAAGTGGGTACCGTTCTGCTGTACTTTAGGTGCCGTGTGGATCATTATTATATATTATAGGAGTATTAAATTTGAATCTAATGATAATTATCATTGTATACAAAAAAACGATTCTCAACGAAGATAATTTGTCGCCTAGAATATAATTTTCAGTGGTTGGTGAAAAAGGTGGTTTATATTTTAATGGCCTGAGTACACCAAAATTTAAGTTCTTTTATAATTATTATAATTTATAAGCTAAACTTATGAAATCCTTGTATTAAATTTTCAACTCATAGCTACTTAAAACACGAAAAGAAAACGTCAATCTAAATAACTGGTAAAAATTTCAAGTATCTACGACTTATACTTTTTGAATAATAACAAATAATTAAAATCGTTAGTGGATAAATCGTTATCGTTACGCTATTTCGTAAAAATTTAAAATTCAAACGCACTTAAAGTTTTTCCTATAATGATGCTTCGAGTTTTCTCTATAGATACTTGATGGAAAACTTATGTATAACTTAGTGTTGTATTTTTAATTCTTAGTTATTAACACAAAAAATTTTATGATTTTTCAACTTCAAAATTACTTGCAATTTTTCGCGTTTTATAATTTATATAATTTATTTTATTAATTTTATTAATATTGTAAGAGTTTTTTTTATTATTATTAAAAATATATTTAATTGCAATCTATACGACTATACAACAATATTTCTTTACAATAAGTAATTTTTATAGGTATAAGATATTTACACAGCGAGACTGACAGATGAGGGAGGGCACTCAGTAGTGCCACCCAAATAATATTATAAGTTATGATTATTATTATTATTAATTCTACAGTAAAATAATAAAATGTAAATAATACATTTGTGGAGAAATTGTGAATTTTAAGATTAAAGCTTATGCATCTTATAAATAAATAGATTTATCAACAAATGTTAAATTATAAAATATATTGGAATTTTAGTTTACTTGAAAAAACATATTATTAAAAAATTACAGTTTTCATAACGGCTTGCGAAATATTTACGAAAATACCAAAATTGTCTAAAATGATTTAAAAATGTATTAAGCTCTAACTTCAACTTCAAGTCGGCACAGGTTAGCTTTATTTGATTGACCTAAAATTTCTTGCAGTTCATTTTTATATGTATACACGCAGATTTAGCGAGTGAGACCAAAAATATTTTGAAATTTAAAATTAAGGAACATCCTAGTCCTAGTGACTTTAGCTATACTTTATATTAGCGTAGGTAACCTACCTTTCGATTTTCATAAATGAATCTGGTGTTATATTTTTAAGTCTTAACTATGAAATTATAAGTGTTATTCATTATTAATAACAAAATAATCTGCAATTTTCGAGATTTGGTCAACTTTGGAATGTCAAACTTAATAAAAAAAAATTTTGTGGTATTTTATAAGAACAGTAAAAAATCTTCTATTCAATTATTAAGTATTTTTTATTACAAATAACATTGTTATAATATGAAAATGAAAACTATTTTTTATTTCAAAAAATATTTTGAAAATAATATAATGTTTTGATAATATTAGTATGCCTACGTATTTGGTAAAAATCTGATTTTTTAGTATTGCTCTATAAAATATGTTTTAAAAAAATTAAAAACCCATCGTAATCAATAAATTCATCATTCAATTCAAGATCTAAAATAATTAATTATATCACAGTAGTAAACAGTAATAGAAATTATTTAGAAACAATGAACAATAAGAATTAAGAACATTAAGAAAATAACATTAACAAATTAATACTTAAAGGGCCTTAAAACTTATTTTTTTACATGGTTACATAACTCATTGACTCGATTAATTCACTGGTTTTTCAAAATAAGTTAAGTCAGAAAATTATAAAACCGTAGGTAATATCTTAAAAAATATTCAATTAATAATAAAAGTAGATAAAACAACTAAAAAATAAAAACATTTAGAGACATACTGTATAGAAAACTTATCAACTAAAATTATACTGGTCTTGAAATCTACAATTATAATTAGAATAGAAAGGTTTGCACCAGTAGCTTTAGGCGCTGGTACTAATGCTTTATAAATTATAATTCTGCTAGCCCACTCTGCCCCTCTAGACGTGCCTATAGCAGTTACGCACAAGTGTGTGATATTACCTCGAACACACCTTCTACTGATCATTTTAAACTTCATATCTGACGTATTAACGTACAACATAGATATTAAAAATGGTTACGTTTACGTCATACAATTAACACAACAAACACAACGACATTGAAAAGCTAACCGTCCAGTGTATAACAATTCGAGCGTAAACGCGTACAACAAACGTTATTCAATCTCAAATGATGGCTTTAAAATCAAATACAATGTATTTGCCTTTATTTTTAATATTAATTTACACGTTTGTTGGTTCGTGGATACCTACGCCCGCCGAAGGTGCGAGAATATTAGCCGTAGAGACGGTTGGAGGTAAAAGCCATTGGAACTTTATGAGCTCAATTCTTCGGGTGTTGGTGGACAACGGACACAACGTCACCGTGTTCACGCCGTTCACCGACGGAAACCGTGAAAACTATACTGAAGTGGATACTTCTATGGTATCTGAAAAACTACTAGACGGGCAACTAACGGAATTGATGGATAAATACGGAGATCTGAAAGCAATTATTGGTGAGATGTCAGTGATGAGTAGAATACTATGCAATGTGGTTTATGAAAATAGTAAAATGAAAGAGATACTCGCTAATACTCGTTCTGACTTCGACGTAGTTCTAATTGAACCATTATTATCGGAGTGCGTGTCGTACCCGGCCATTAAGTTGAACTTGCCACTCATATACGTCTTGCCACTACCAACATTGGGTATTATAGAACGAAAACTAACAGGAGACGTGTCCAATCCCGCTGTAGTTTCTATGAATATAGGAAAATTTGGTATTCCAAAAACACTAGCCCAGAGAGCAATCAATTGTGCTGATTTAATTTACTGCACAGTCAAATACAAATTCCACGAACTTTATAGTCAGTTCACCGAACCTCAAGAGTACGATTTGTATGCCCCAATCCCACCATCTTTGATATTTGTAAACAGACATTTCACAATCGAACCGGCAAGTTCAATCTCGTCAAACGTCGTCGGAATTGGTGGGATACATTTAAAAGCGCCCAAAGAGTTACCAAAAGTAAGTGTGCTTTATTTAAGCGTGTGACCTACTGATGATGTTTGATAAAGTACCTATGTAGGTAATTAAAATTTATTTAAATTTCAAAAAAAAAAAATATATAGGTAGGTATGTATTATATTATTATATATTAGATATATCTAAATAGATTATCGTTACAATAGATTATACGTTTATCTTATTTTTACAAAATTTAAAAATTAATCAAAAATAGATAAATGAATATTGACGATAAGAATATTTATTATTTATAGTTTGTTAATATTTATGAATGAAGAACAATTATACCTAATAATTAGCATATTTAGGAGTTATGACTGGCATAAAAAATAGGTAGGTCACACTACACTATACAAGAAAAATGTTAACCGTTTATAACTATATTTAGTATTTACCTGTTGAACATTTTTATTAGTACATAACAAGTATTGATGAAATAAAATTATAAGTTAATTGGAATAGCTTATACTTACAATAAAATTGATACATTATATATTATTATATAAAACCAATTTTTAATTTTAATAATAAAATAATATAATTTGATTATTGAACAATTAATAATATACATTTTTAGACTCGTAAAAATATTATTGGAGAAATACCTATACAAGATAAAAAATCAATTTAAATTATTTTTTATTCTTACTTATTGGCATTATTAATAATATGAATATCAAAGAAGTCCATTTGTTTTTATTCGAATAAATCATTTAGGTAATATGCTATATTTTCTATTTACAGGACGTACTACAATTTATCGAAAAATCGCCTCATGGTGTAGTTTATTTAACTTTTGGTTCAACTGTTAAAGTGGCTTCTTTACCAGAGCACATAAAAAAAGCATTTATTGAATCTCTCGCACAGATCCCTCAAAGAGTATTGTTGAAATATGAAGATGAACAAGAACCTATGCCAAACAATGTGATGACTAAAAACTGGCTACCTCAACGTGAAATTCTTCGTAATATTTTGTATATTAACATTGCTGGGATATAAATCGTATTATAACACCTAACCCTTTTTTGACTAGTGCACCCGAAAGTGAAACTCTTCATCAGCCACGGAGGTATCTCTGGATTATACGAGGCTATAGACGCCGGTGTTCCTGTTCTTGGATTTCCTTTGTTTGGTGATCAGCCAAGAAATATCGATAATTTAGTCAATGCGGGAATGGCTATTTCTATGGATATTTTGACCGTAACAAAAGATGCGTTTTTAAAAAATGTTTTAGAACTACTCAACAATGAAAAGTATAATGGCATCTATTATTATGTAAATATTTAAAACATTTAAACATTTTACTGTACTCATATATTTTTCCAGGTACTCTGAAAATGCTAAAACTGCATCGAAAATATTCAAAGATCGGCCTATGTCACCGGAAAATTTAGTTGCGTACTGGACAGAGTATGTTATACGCCATAAAGGAGCTCCACATTTGAAATCTCACGCACTTAATCTACCGTGGTATCAATACTATCTATTGGATCTTATTGCTTTAATATTAGTTTTTATTATTTTTGTGTTTTACATTGCCTATAAAATATTTAAATCTATTTCTAAATTATTTTCAAAAGATTCAAGACATACTAAATCTACTAAATCGAAATCTGAATAATTCATTCATAATATTACTAATACCTATATTACAAGGTAAGTATTTCAAAACTGTGTAGGCAGAGGTGCAATGCGCAATTAGTAATGTCTTTTATGGTTATGTATACCCGACCCCGTTACTATTTAAATCTTAATTAGGTAACATGAAACAACTTGGGAGTGCTGAGCACACCCAAGCTCCCCACATTGCGCCTATGCAGAATTTTAATACTCTTCGAAGTAAAATCACGAATTTTCAATTTTTAACAATTTTCTCTTTGATTAATATACTTTTATATAACAGTTAATTATCAATTTATTTTGTTGTTGTTTTAAAGCATTGAATCGTTATGTATTATTTAGATTGGAATAAATATTTTTTTTCTTAAATATTAAAACATAATATGATTGAGTTATATTTTCTTAGCAAATAAAGAACACTTTATTTTGAGTACCTACATATTTGTTTTTAATATTTAAAGTACCTAATCTTTTAATATTAGACTAGATATAACTATTATTAATACTACTAATATTATTTCAGTTTAGTTATAGATAAATTAAGAATATTGCTTTTTTTATGAATAACTATTACTTTTATTTTTTTTATTACAAAATAGGTAATAATTGGATTACATTTTCTTTTGATTAAAAACAATCAAATTTGTTATTTGTGAATATTTCATTAATTTATTTAGATAGCACGTATTTCGCTAACAATTTTAACGTATTTATGGTTTTACGAAGTTTAATAATATGAATTATCATTTATTTATAATATAATAATAATATTTTAATAAATAATTAAATAAATTATAATATTTCGATGACGTCACAGAAGCACCGTTTAACGTCGCCTCTGAATTGTTACTTTTGTACATTAATTACACACACACACGCGTAAGTACGCTAATGCGCGCGACTATTAAATACACAAAATTGCGCAAGTACAATGATCATCGTGAGACACGTTTTTCATCGCCTCTGAGTACTAAAAATAGATGAATAGGTAATAGGTATTATAGTCAGCCCGCAGCCGTGATGGCACATTCAACAACAACACATATAGATATAGATAATCCTAAACCATTACTATTGTCACAGAGTATAATGAAACCGATTTCAATATTAGTTTAATTTTTGTTATGAAGGGAGGGGAAACAATGCAGAAGTCGCCTCACTAAAAAAATACAACCAAAACCGCCACTGCGGCGGGCGGAGTGAGTGAGTTTATACTTTAATAGCTTATTAAATTATTAAATTATAAGGTAATTGACACTTGAGTAGTACCTATAATATAGATAAAACAATACAAAGATAAAACAGTGTAGTCACTTATTGTCAAAAAATGAGTCGGAATCTGATGTCATTTAGTTCAGTATCATCATAGTCTAACGAGTGCTAAAAAAGATTACTATTTATATCATTTTGTGTACCTACACATTAAAAGATTAAATTTTTTATTTTTGTACTTAAATCCTATTATTTTCATGAGCTCAAAACTATAAAATGTAAAGATTATTAAATAAATAATATTATTTACAATAATAAATTGTCAATTAATATGGAAATAAAAGTTAGTTCATAAGTGAAAACTCGTAGGTATATTTGTAAATATTAGAAAAAATAATGATGGCGAAAGTACAGTAATAGGTAGGTACCTTAAATTATTTTTAATTTGAAACAAACAAAGTATGATAAATTATTTATTTTAGAAAAAACGGTTCTGACTAAAACTCGGTAGTATAACATTTAAAAATATTGTGTAGAGTTTTAATAAGCTTGATAGATTCCAAGCGAAGCGATAAATGTATAGATTTTATAATGTGTTTTTTATGAGTGTGTCTATCATCACTTTTTAAAGCAGTAAAAATGTTAAATTATCAAAGTTCGTCAAAAACATAATAATTTTCAAACCATTTTGGGAATTTTGTATAGTTGAAAATTATTAATAAATGCTCAGGTCTGGTGTAACAGTATACACATACGAAAAAAATAGACACTCAACTTCATAACGCAATGAGAATAGTTAGTGGAACAGTAAAAAGCACACCGACGGAATGGTTACCAGTCTTAACTAATATTCTACCACCACCCTTACGCAGGAAAGAGGCACTGCTTAGAAGTGCAATCAAAGCTGAAAAGACGAAAAGGTCCCTGTTATACCAAATGCTGAGAAATACACCTAAGTACCTAACTACAGGTTAAAATCAAGGAACCCTCGTGGAGCACAGCTAAGGATCTGGTACTATCAAACTTTGTGGGTACAAAAGAATGGCATGAAAACTGGACATTAACAGACGTAAAAAATAGTTGCCTAGTATCAGACCCAAATAAAGGTGTAGAAGGTATGGATTTACTACGAGATGTATGGTCCGTACTTAATAGGATCCGAACTGGTCACGGTCGGTGCAGCTCCATGATGTCTAAATGGAGTCTTAAGGACAGCTCTGCGTGCGACTGTGGCTACAATAACCAAACAGTACACCATATTGTGGAAGAGTGCCCGAAAAGGAGGTTTAATCGGGGCATTGAAGGAATACACACAGCAGGGGCGGATCCAGACCAAGATAACGGAGGGGGCGATTTTTAACAGACACACATGATATACGAGATAAATATAAATATAAGATAATAAGATAAATATCGTAGATAAAATGTAAAATATTAATTTTTTTATAGGTAGGTTATTTATTTAAATAAAGTCTTAAAAAAAAAAATACGTTACGTATTATATTAATGTATTGGTTACGAATATCTTAAATCTTGTTATTTAGAATATCACCAAATAATAAATATAACTGATAAAATAGTACCAGCATAAGTTTGGTAAATAAAAATTTAAGATTTCCCTATTTACCCTTGAAGTAATTACGTCAAAAATTAAAGTTTGTTACGGCGAACGGGGGGGGGGGCGATCGCCCCATTCGCCCCCCTCTGGATCCGCCCCTGACACACAGCAAATAACGAAGCATTAGAGTGGATTAGACATTGCCTTATGACTATGACTATGAATTGTATCCGTAAACTGTGACCATTTATTTTATTTTATCTGATTTATATTAAAGTACCTATGGACTCAATTGTGATGATTTGTGGAATAGTCATACGAAATAAATTAATAAATACAATGGATTCTGCTTGATGTAGGTAGTAGGTACGTTAGAACCAGCCCTGTTTTCCCACATTAAGCGATACCCCTCAAAAATCGAAATTAGCTCAAAAACACATTTATTTCCTTTTTTTAAGTTATAATAAAATACATAATTGTTTAATAAAATATGATTTATAATTCAAAAAAAAAAAAAAAATGTTTTTATTTTGCACATGCCCAGTAAACATAGCACGTATAATCTACGTTTATAATAAGGATAACTTTGGTGTATGTTTATACGTAGTCATTATTCGTATAATAATGGTATAATATACGTTAAAGA
>VUJU01003320.1:0-12035 GCA_009835225.1 Aphis craccivora | reverse complement strand
TACTATAATATAATATAGTATATAGGTACAATTGGTACAAATGAGGATTATAATATAGGTAACATAATAAAGTGATTTTTTAAAAAGGTTAGGTTAGGGATACATAAGGTTATTTAATTTTTATCTGTGAGAAACAGTATACCACTGCTAACAAAAACAATTCTGAGTGAAGCTTGGTGGATAGCATTACATTATCAACAATCTATATTTTGTTAAATAGTAAAATAAATAAATAGGTACATCTAAAATACAAATTTAGTTTAAAAATATTATGGTATTATTCAATATCATATTCTTTGTTCTTATAATTAATATATGTTTTCTGGTAGAAAATGGCGTCCATAATTATTTAATATTATAAGATCGTGAAATCGTACGGGTTTTCTCTTTTAACCGTTTTTATTTTGAGTACCGTTTTGAAAATCGAAAAATGACCTATCTAAAGTACCAGCTCAAGAACATTACCTTTCAGAAAATATGCTACACTTGATACTTTTGAGCGAGTTTAGGAGGAGTAAAAATGTTTCCAGAATAAAAAATAAAAATAAAAAGAAATAAACATTATTGTAAAACAAATACATTCTTCGCTTCACTCAGAATCTAAAATTACTAATAATATATTTATTTAAAACTAAAAACTTTATTTTTGGTATCTAAAATTTGTGAAATTTTCCACTATTATGCTATTATGTCTATTATTATAAATGTATTAATTATTATAAATTGTTATTTATTATTAAATATTTAAATTGTAAAAAAATATTTATTATAATATATATATATATATGCATTAAACAAAATTATTATATTGAAAAGTTGTTAATAGAAGTATTTTTTATATTTTTCATTTGGCCTGCCCCAATAAAAGTGTCTAGTTTCGCCTATGGTTTTACATAGTATTACTATAGTAGGTACCTATGTAAAAACTAAAAACGTAAAATCGCAAACTTTGGAAGGATATAACTTCCAAAATAATTATTTGCACAAATTTATTTTTAACACCATCGTTCCTAACTTGTTGAAGTACATATTGTTTCAATAAAAAAAAATTTTAAAAACCGTTTGGTAGCTAAACTGCAATTTTATTGTTTCAAACATTTTGGTGAACATTAAAATATTAAAAAGTTTTGACATTATCCCTAAAACAATAATTGTTGTTTTTATTTTTATTTTTTTGTTAATTATACGTTATTTATACTTTTTAGTAAACCGTTTGCTTTTTGTACCGTTGCAAAAATGTGTTGTTAATTTCCTAATAATCAACACTAAGTAATATAATTCATTTCTTAGTTATATGAAAATAGTAAATAGATAAGTATGTTTTTATACCAATACCAATCTCAGACTTTTATAATCAGACAAAGGAAAATTTCCTATCTCTAAATAAATAATAATGCTTCTAATGTACATGAACTATAAACATTTAAAATTTTAAAATATATACCTATTTAAGAATTATGAGCGACATGCCGACATGATTATGTCATAAACTGTATTATAAAAGGTGGGTATAAAACATAGACCTTATACTTAAGTATAAAATAAAATAATTCCGCGTTTTATTAATGTCATGGAAAAAAAATCAAGAATTAAATAAGAATATGTTGTATTCCAAGACATGGTAATTTCGCGCCTTTTCTACTCGGTAATACAATGCATTGTTAGGTTAAACAATTTTTTCGAGTCCCGATAAGGTAAACAGACAACAAATTACAATTGAACAATTCAACTAAATATTCTATAATTCTGTTTCTGTATTTCAGCTGTTCAGGGTGTATAGATTTCGTCTATGTAGTTTGATTCTGTCTGCACTCTATTTTATACTGTGTGGTGTAGTATTACTGTATTTTAAACACTGGTGTATTAAGTACAAGCTTTTTCATATTTAATTGAATTTTGATTTGTGTTCTCAATGTGAGTTTCTCGTCATTAAATGTTCTGTTCTGAAATTACTGACGTTGCACGTATCATTGATAAAAATAATATTTGAGAATTTTCGATTTTTGCAGTCTATCTGTATAGTCATGTCCAGCAGCAAAGCTGTCGAAAAGTCTGCCAAGAAGTTGGTTCAAAAGTGTCTACCATTCAAGTTGGTAAATTCACCCGGCGATGATGCCAATTCCAAATGTCGTAAACGGAAACTTAGTGGCACCGAAAATGACGAAACACGAGTGGAAAATCCTAAGGTTGAACTGCTCAATGGAGGGACAAAGTGTTTTATTAAATCTGATGATGAAGATAAAAAAATAACTGAGGTAAGAACTATAATCTATAATATTATTTAATGTAGTTGTTCATAGACTAATCTTTTTTATTTTAAATTTGTCACCAATTATTTGGGCTGTATACAATTATTTATATAGGTACAGTTCCTAACTTTAAACTACATAAATATATTATTATTATGTTTTTAACAACTTATTTAATAATATCTATATTTTGTATGATTTGAAAAAAAACTTAATGATATATTATTATAAGTAACAGTTTTAATAATCTATGTAGCTATTATTATGAATATTGAATAATATAGTTATTGTATTTCTTTATCTAAAATACATACTTATTTGTATAATATATTTTAAATATACTACCTATTCCATTATAAAAATTAACTTTTTGTAATCAATATGTATTAGGTAGTCATTAACTATTTTTTTAAAATCATTTTTAATATATCAACTTGCTTACTAATATTCATAGTATTAAAATATCAAAGATAACCTATTATTTTTTTCTATCACAGGAATCAAGTGAAGATGATATGGGTATTAAAGAATCTGTTAGTTCAGATATAACTAAGTCAGACAACATAATTGAGAAAGTGCATAAAGAAATAAATGACGCAAATATTCCAAAAATCGAAGAAAGTACTAAAGATGTTGATGATACTATTTCTATTTCATCAGATACAGATATTGGTTGTAATGATACATCAGTTAATTCAACTTCTGATACTGGAAAATTAGAAAATACTACACCACCTTTAAAGAAGCTTACTCCACAGCAAATATTGAAAAGACAAGAATCAGCAAAAAGAAATGAAGAAAGAGAAAGAATTAAACAGGTAAGTTTTATACTATACATTACTTCCTAGGCAAGAAATTGCATTATATTTTTAATACTTGAAAACAATGTTAACTTCTAACAGGAAAAATTAAAAGCTCGAGAAGAAAAACTTAAGGAACAAGCCGAAAAACAACGTTTAAAAGAAGAAAAAAGAAATGCTGAAATTGAGTATGAATAATACAATAATTATATAAACAAATATCTGTATTTTTACTTATAAAATATAATTTGTTATTATTTTTAGAGCTAAACGTCAACGCGAGTTAGAAAAAAAAGTTAAAGAAGAAGAAAAAAAAGCTAAAGAGTTAGAAAAAGAACAAGAGAGAAAACAAAAAGAAGAAGAAAAGAAGGCTAGAGATTTGGAAAAAGAAAAAGAAAGAAAACAAAAAGAAGACGAAAGAAAAGCTAAAGAATTAGAAAAAGAAAAACAAAGGGAAAAAGAAGAAATGGAAAAGAAAAAAAAAGAAAAGGTTAAAGCTGCTTTTGTTGGATTTTTTAAACCAAAAAACTTGAATTTAGAGATTTCTAAAAAAGATGATGAGATTTCTAATCAAGAATTAGAAACTTACTTCATGCCTTTTCAGGTAATATCTAACGTTTTGTGTATTGTTTTACGAGAAATTATTATAGTAGTCTTATAGATATAATATACTATATAAATATGCAATATATATTTTTAAATTAAATTTTATAGACTAAGCAAGACATGAAAATAGCACCAATATGTAGAGCATATTTAAATAATGATAAAAAAAAAATTGTAGATAAATGTATTAGTCACTGTGAACAAAATAAAGAATTATTATATTTAAGTTTACTAAAAACTGGAAAATACAAGCCTTCTAAGTCAGATGCAACTTGGCCTATTCAGGTTGAAGATGATACAGACGTCATTATTATTGGTATGTATTTTTTGTTAATTTATATTACTAAAGACCAATACATAATTCTAATTTAGTTATAGTTGCTTAGTTAGATATCTAAATAGGTATTTGCATTTAATATAATAATATTGATGAAACTGTTCCAAAAAGTAAGTTTGTGAAAGGTTGGGGTAATGAATGTATTAATTTTACAATGATGTGTATTTTTTGTATATGTCTACATGATAAATAGTTGATTAAATGGTTTGATTTTCAAAAATGGGTTTGGTTTCTGATAACAAATTGGATCTAGTTTGTACTTTAGAGAGGTCAAAATAAAAATTTTCTAGTACTTTTTGGTATTCGTTTTGTATGTGGTCTACCACATATTACTATATATCATATGTAGTCTACCATATGTTTTTTATATTTAATTAAATTATCATTATGTATAGGTATATAGAATATCATTAGTATCTATAAAAATAATAATCAGAAAATAATTATTTTGCATTACAATATAATTTTATGTCTCTTAGAACATTCAAATAAGTTGTCTTAATCATTTTGTACCATCGTTTTACTAAAAAAAATAAGTATCAATTTGAATAAGTCAGTTTTTTTCTGACTAAATAATTAAATTGAAAATTTTGACAAGCAATTAACTTAGTAATTAGTAAAAACTTAGGAATTAGAAAACTAGGATTAAGTTAAATCGTCACCGACGTCAACTTGTTGGGAATGACTCAGTATATAATACAGTGGTTCTCACCCGGTGTGCGGCGAAAAATGTTATTAAATATTGAAAATAGTGTTTTCGGTGAAGTTGCCAAAGTTTAAGTGATTGTCAAGTGCGTGAGTGTGCCTTGAAAATTTGTAATGTGTAATAGTGTGCCATGAACCAAAAAAGGTTGAGGACCACTGATATAATATAATATCATACACGGTATATTACATGTATAGTCTACTACGTAGACTGCATACAATAAGAATACCACTTTTTTTTTATAAACAGAAAAAATGTCTAGAATCAATTTTAAATTTAGTTTTATAATTTATTATTATGATTGATAATTAGATTTAATTTTGATCTTCAAATAAGTCCTTTGGAGATTATTCAGTATTAATAAAAACTGACTTTATATTTAAAAATAATATTAAATAATAATGTAGTTCTAGTTTGTTATTGCCTTGCTCTGGTTGACAAATAATATTTTCAAACTATAAGAAATAGTACAATAGGGAGTAAGCTATCATTATGATTAAATAAACCATAAGTATAATATTATGGATACTATTTCTGGAGCTCACTTTCTACATTTTGAGGGAACATGGAATGTTTCAGAATGGAGGAACAAATGGCATCGAAGTAGTGCACAAAATAGCCTTACATCCTTCATTTCTATTTATAAGAGTTCATGTAGTGACCAAAGCTTTTTGAAAGGTATCTTTAATAATATTTAATTGTATTATGGTGAAGCAATATAATTTTTATAAACTGTGATGGGGGTGATAACAGACCAGTACCAATAACATAGACCTTATACTTAATTGACGGTTTGTGGCAGTACACACGTGAGGGCGCTGATCAAGGTTGTACAAGGAACACCGCACATGCACACAAGACTACAGGATTGTACTTTTTCCGTGCGTCTTATCAATACACATACCGTGTACTATCAGTTATCACTGCTAGGAAAGACCGCATCCGCCCTGAATGTCATGTCTATTAATATAAGGACTATAAGCTCTATGACCTATAATATACTAAATGCTATTATTTAATCAAAAATGATTTAAAAATTCATCAACATTTATTTAGAAACTGGTTCAACCAATAGTGAGGATGTGAATAAAGTTGGTACTACTCTTGCAAAAAATTCTCAAAACTTCCGTTGGAAACTGTTACAGTTTGATGAAAACAAACGTCCTCCTTATTGGGGAACATGGAGAAAAAAAAGTCTTTATGTAAAACCAAAAAGACCATTTGCTTGTGATAAAGTATGAACCTTTATTTATTTTTTACAAACATTAATTTAATTTTGTTTTTTTTTTTTTTTTTAAATGTAATTTTTCATTAGATAATGTTTGACTATGAAATTGATTCTGATGATGAGTGGGAAGAAGAAGATCCTGGTGAAAGTATACATGGTACAGATAATGAAGAAGAACCTGAGGATGAGTATGAAGTTGATAATGATGTTTTTGTTCCACATGGATATTTGAGCGATGAAGAAGGTCAAGATAATGATAGCGATGTTAGTATGCAATTTTTTTTATATACATATATAATGATGTATTAACACTTTTTTATTGTATTAAAGACTGAAGAAGTACAACAAGAAAAACTAAAGCTTTTAGGGGAAGAATTTGAAGCTGAAATCAAGAAAAAAACGGAGCGTATTAAGCCAAGGCTAGTTGGTTGTAAATGGATACCAAATAATGTTACAAACTCTAATAATGGTAAATAATAAAATTGAAATATTTTTAATTATTTTCTAATTCTTAATTATTTATACTTTTTTTTATTGATTATTAATTTTAGTGAGTAAATCAGTAGCTGATACATTACTAAAATATCGTTGTGTTTGGGACGAGGAAGAACCTATCATAACAAAAGAAGAGATCAAAGTAGATTCACCTAAAGACCTAACTACTACTGAAACCAAAAAGACTAAAATACTTCCTGATTCAAGTATAATTACTAATATTATAAAATATTTTTTGTCTATAATGTTATTTTTTAATATTCATTTTTGTGAAGTTTAAAAATAAATAATCTGAAAAAATAATTTTTAAATTTGGATATTAGTAAAACAGTAATAGATTTTAGGTATTTTAGAAATTCACTTAGTGGAATTTTTAATTAAATGATTATGTTTATTGTTTTGAAAAAGAGTAGACTGAATTATATATTATATGTATTTAATATTTGAAAGACTTGTGAGTATCATAAGTTTTGAGTTCTTTTTAAAACTATTGTTGTTTATACCATTTAACTCATTATAAAATCAAGTAATTTAAAACAAATGTTTCTTCAATTATCAGATTGATATTATGTTGATAATTATTTATAATATTATAATTTACTAATAGTTTATTTTATTTTAGTTATTCCAGATTTAATTACATTTATACATGGTAATACAAATGGCATAAAATTGGCTGTAAAGAATTTTATTGATGAATTGGTCAAAAATGGCCGAAATACTGACGATGATAACTCTATTTCTTTATCTACTGTTAAGAAAACCATAAAATCTATTGCAACAAAATCTACACATGTTGCTCCATGGTAATCTAATCATTGCTACATTATTAAAAAAAAAATTTAATATTATTTTTATTTAGGTGTGTTAGTAAAGAGAACTTTGAAAAATATGGAGTTGAATATCCTACAAATTTAGAACATGAAATTCCAAAATTGAAACCTTCTGTTAAAAAAATAACCAGTTTTATGACACCTCAAAGCCAAAAAGCAAAAGCCAATTTATTGGAAAAGTAATTTTTACCTTTATAATTTTTATTTTTTCCTTCCTTTTTACAAAATGTTTATTTGAAGTTACTTTTCATTGTTATTAATAAATTAGGCCATGTGGTGAAATTGATAAAAATATGACTGAGTCTAAGAAAGATGTTTTTATTCCAAAAAATCTATTCAACACTGAAGAGAGCACAAAATCATCAGCAATGGACATAACTAAGGAAGGACAAAAAGTCAACATTGTTGGAGGTAAAAAAAGGATTACACCTATTCTTTTATCACCAAAAAAAAAATTAAAATCAATGGTAGATAGAAAATTTAAGGAAAAATCCTTGAGCCCCAACATGGATGAAGTTAGTGAAGATATACCTATCCTTAACATTAAAACTGTATGAGATTTTTTGATATTTCTATAAAATGTAGGTGTCTACAGTTAGAATTGTTAATACATTTGTTTATATGTTGTTTATATTATTCCAATTATTTTATTAATTATAAGTTATTTAATGAATATAAGAAGTTTTTTTTTATAGTTTTATAGTATTGTAACAGAAGTTACATAACATAATGAAATAATAAATTAAAATTAATCTTTTATGAATAGTGTTATTTCTTTAAATGGTAACTCATTCTACTGAAATTTTGAATTCTTTATTAAACTAGTAATTATATTTTGTTCCAAATAACAAATATACTAAAAATAATACATGATATTATGTATTAAAACTATATAGGTAATTTTAAAAATATCATGTTAAAATGAAATAGTTTTTTATAAATTTAAAAAAATAACATTTATTATTGGTAAATAATTATTGGAGTAAAATTCACTGGGAACTCATTCTGCTGTTTAGTAAGTTTGGTGGGGACCACATCTGTGTAATAGATGTGTTAAATTTTAAATTTAACTCGGAAACTAATGAAACTATAATACTGGAGAATAGGGTTAGATGGTGGGTACATCATAATATCTACCATTAATAGTTCTTTGAATAAACTTAAAATTTATACCAACTTATCTTGCCTACTAGGATAGCCTAATGCATTTAAGATAGGATCTGATAAAGCATTAATAATAAATAAATATTTATTATTATTGTATATGAATTATTATCCTGTAATCAAGTGCATTCTACTATCATGCATTATGACTACCTGACCACAAATAATTGTTAATTTATTGATGTATTATATTAGTTTAGTGTAACGAATACTACAGTCTATGGGTTTACGGCATACATAAGCAATTAAATAATATGTTTTTGGATGTGGTAGTTCGATATAGTTGGAAGAAGGGTTGGGGTTTGGGGTTTGGGGGTTTTGTACTCACCAAATGCCATCCTAGCCTAAAAAAGATAAAGAAATAATTTTAGATGCATGAATCTTGTCCATAGAAAATGTTTGATAAATTTGTAATAAATATTGAATGTGTGAAAGTTTAAATATGCAAACAAAACTATTTTGACTAGAGGAATTTTTTTATTTTCCATTTTCATTTTGTATGAACGCCAATCATGACTACTCGTTATAACATTCTTAAAATACGTAGGAAATTCTACCGACGGGTAATCGTTTTTAAAACACAATTTTATTTGCGATTGTGAAAATTTAATAAATATACATATATACATTACCTAGTAAACATAGCACGTATAATCTACGTTTATAATAAGGATAACTTTGGTGTATGTTTATACGTAGTCATTATTCGTATAATAATGGTATAATATACGTTAAAGAAGATAGATTTTACGTTGAGAATAAGCATATATGTATTCGTACATATTACGTTTATTCTACGTTGATGATTTGTTGATTATTGGTTGGTCGAACTTAAGTCGAAATACAGGTAAGGATTTACGTATATATTACGTTTATGATACATATATGTGTATTCGCATATTTTATATATGTATTTTATTTATAGCATAAATTGTTGTTTTATTAATACAAGCTTTAAATTATATGTTCTATATATTTTTCTTATACAGATATATTTGATCATCTAGTTTCAGTGGTTTCAGATCATCTGATTATCTAGATAAACATTATATTATTATGTGTTAATAATTAATCGTTAATATGTTATTATGTTATCTATAGTATTACCTAGATAAAATTTAAATTAATTGTCTGTTATCTTATCTAAATATTTTTTATTATCGTTGTAAAACATAATATATACAGTATAATGAATATCTATTTTTTTTTTGTAGAGATGTATTTTAGGAATATCAATACTATTATTATAATTAATAAAATACTATAATAATGAAATGGCGCATTGGATAGGCTATTCAGTTGCATCACTGTTATGGGTTCATTTTTGATGTTACTTCATTTTATTTCTTTATTATTATGGTTTATTATTCAAATAAATAAAGTACGATTAATGAAAAAAAAAACTCAAGAGTATCTACACTACATAGTACATACAGATACATCGGTACACGTATAAGTCTTGTTTCTACTGAATATAGTTGACATAAGAACATCGATGTAAATTTGGTATTATTATTATTATTTTGTATTATTAACGCATCAATGACGTCATGGTAACATTCTTTGTTTCGGACAAATTAACAGAATGACCCCCAGCCATAAGACAAACTGTAGGTAAATTAAATTATCAAATATTAAATAGGTAATACATATATATATATATATATATATTTATTTTTATACATTTTTTCTTAGCAACCGGTTGCTATAAATAATCATCGTCTCGACTGGTAACATTCTCGGTGTCGGACAAATTAATAGAATGACCCTCAGTCATAAGACATATACTACATGTCAATTCTATATGGTTATGCGAATTTATTAAATACCAACAAACATTTAGTTTTGACCAAATATAAAACACATATAGTGACCGTACCTATATATATACCTACAAATCGTTTTTTGTGACCAAACGAATCCCTGTGTGAGCCTTATTTAAAATTAAACATTTAAAAAACCTGGTTTCAAAGCATGGGCACCCATTGGGAGAGGGATAAGATTGGGTACTTACCTCCACCTGAGCAAAAAATATTATGAACCTGTAGTTCAATAAATATGATATATTTACATTTATATGTGAAAATAATATTAAATCTTCATTATACTGAGATTTTTTTTATTTTGACTTCCTCTCCCTAAAATTGTATTTATATAGGCGCCCATGCTTTAAGGTGTACACCCTCGAGTATTGAATTTCAGAACACGAATACGAATGATTTAGCTGTGGATAGATTAGGTATTGGGCTAAAATTGGTTTTTGGTTTTGGTTTACATAGGAAATCTAATTTATGTCACTCCTAGGTGTAAAAAAATATTTTTAATTAAAAAAAGGTGAGCAAGATGGGCAGTTTCCTGTTGTTGAGTGGGTTGCTGTAATGAATTTGTTTATTTGAATTCAATGATATATCATAATTTTATACGGTTTAACATTTTTAACCTAATTCAAGTGACCGGGCCTGTTGGCATATTTCACTAAATGTTTTTTGATATAACTATTATAAATTTTATTATTGATTTTACGGTAAGTTATTATAATTTTGTCCAAAAATATTGAACTTACAGTCAGCATAGAGTTCCGACAAATGTTAGCCTCCCTCGTAATTAGTATATTCTATATAATTATTATAATAATAAATATTATTTTTTATACCATATAGTAAATAGTAATATTATACATATTAACGTTAATAGGTTTACAATTATTAACAGTGTAAATAATTTCATTATATGTATGTAAAAGTGTGTACAAGATTTGGTACACTGGATAACACTTCTTATTTTCAAATTGTACCTGGAAAAAAACTTACTTGTCTGATCAACCAATTTCTCTTTAAACGTCAGTAGCAGAATTTTTCGACGACAAAATCATTTTTACTTCTAATAATAACCCTTTTGTCGCCATCCAACTTTCATATAAAGTCATCATAACGATGTGGAAGTATGGTATTCCAAATTAAAAATTATAAATAATGAAAAATATTCGCATATCACTTTTATTATTATAGATAAGACGTCAAGTTGCAAGTTCTTTCAACCTTTCAGTCAAATAAAATTATACCCTCGATTATTTTAGATTTATCAGGTTGCTCATAAGACAAAAATACAGTTCTATTTTTTCATGGGGTTATTTGAATTTTTTGCTCTTAGTAACTTACTAGTACCACTCTTAAGTGGTCGCTTATCTTGAAATTGCGTTGTGGCAGCCCCACAGATATATAAAATAAACATTTATATATCATAAATATAATATATATAATATAATATTATATATTATAATTATATTATGTATTTATATATTATAACATTTACATTTATTTTATATATCTGTGGGCAGCCCTGATTATCTATTTACACAAACATTGAATCATAGATTGATAACAGATATCTATATCTATATAATCTTTTTTTTTTTTTTATTAGAAGAACAAAAGACCGCGGCAGCTATGGCCATTGGTCAGATAGTGACTAAAATAAATTACATAGCTACATATTTACATACATTTATAAAATATACAGGTTATATTTCTTTGAATAAGGTAGATTTTTTTAGAAAAATAAATAATTTTTGAGTTGCGGTTGGTTCCGGGCTGAGGATTTCGTGTAAGTGGGTTGCT
>VUJU01003319.1:0-26983 GCA_009835225.1 Aphis craccivora | reverse complement strand
AACATTGTAAAATCAATACATTCATCACTCCGCTCAGAATCTAAAATATCGGATGGTCGAATTTAAATAATTTAAAAGTTGAGTTGACAAGTTTTCGAAAAAATTAGATTTTTAAATTATTAGATGATTAGGTAAAAAGTGATTAAGGGATGGAAGGTTAATACTTAAACAAATAAAAAATTATTTATAACTCTTGAAAGTTTATAGTTACCTATAATTTAAATAATTTTTGTAGCATCATCAATTGGCAAAATAAGTATCATAGTTAAAATATATATATATATTTTTAAAGATTACCTAGACCGCGTAATTAAAATGATGTTTCTTTCACAAAAATTGAGTAAATTAAAAAAATTAAAACATGTATTTTTTAAGTCCAACATTTGACGATTTGTGAAAGTTGTAGAAAAAAATGATTTTAAAAAATGTAAAATTTAAGTATCGATGTAAATCTTTGAAGCAAAAAATTAAGATTTATTTATTTGAACTTTAAAAGACAATTTAATATATTTCAAATTTCAAAATATGTTTTTTTTTTCTAGAACTTATAGTTAAGGAAATGTGGCAAATTTAATGGTTAGTAATTGATTTTATTTTAATAGGTCGTAATGAAAAAAACCAAAGATTTGGTCGTAATATTTTTACTTCATGGGTATATAATATAACTAAAACTAAATACTCATCCATGGGGGTGGTGTAGTAAAATTAACTACCCTGGGCGCCGTGTTAGAATTATCCTTAATATTTTATATTAATCATGAATTATTTCATTTTCCTTATTTTATATCGGATTGTAATATAGATTGTAGGTTATGGTTATATCAGTTCTGTGTTATTTTAGTGGTATGTAGTTCACTATAAAATACACTCTGAAAAATAAATATATGTATGTATAATAAAAAATATTAATATCAAATAAATCAATATAATGATAATTTATTTGTGTCCTTAATGTTATCCCAACTCCTTTCCCTGATTCACCTATACTGAACATAGGAAAATCAGTAGAGTTTTTTTTTGAATTACTAATGAGCCCATGTAATTTTGATCGATCAAATAAACTATTTTAAGAAATCTATAATAGTTAACAAATAGAAAAAAATGACTTGATAATTCTTGTTAATAAAAATTATCTTTTCGAATTGTCTAACAAATGACAACTGGTCGATTAGTCGATGTTTTCAATGCGAATCTCATTGTATGGTTCTCGCCGTTCTCGGTTATATTGTTTAATTACATGGTACCTAAAATGTGTATATTTTTAATTTATTATTTTATATATTGACCATATATTTATTATACTTCAAGGCTTTAGAACATTTTTCTATACATGATACAATTTTCATAATATTAAAAATAGTTTTCGGAGTATCCTCGAACAACATTGTATAAAAGATAATACCAATAACTCTTCTAGTCCATATAAATCATACATAAATTGGTTTATTAGCCACAAGTACGCCTTTTTAAGTATAATAAATATATATAATACAGCTTAAAATCGTTTTACGTACTTCGTGAATCCGACGACAGTGTCGGATCAAGTACCTACCTATAAATCTATTTAGTAATATTAATACTTAATTATTATGGTAAGTATACGTAATCAATAATCACAAACATAGCTTTATTTAATAATAAAATAATCATTATTATTATTATTATTGTCATTGCCAGTTCAGTTAAAATATTATACGATTGTTTATTACATTACACAAATCTTATTACAATAAATTCTAAGATAGTTATATTATTCTATAGTAATAGTAGTGACGTACGTTATAATAATTATTAAAAATAAAACAACACGAATCATGAGTTAATTCATAATTATTAGTTACAAGTCCAAACCAAAAGCACTAAAACAGAGAAAAACAATGGTTCAAGTAATAATGCACAAACGCGTAACAATTTAATATTAATTTATATAGTTATTATACAAATAACGTATAAAAATTAGCACTTATACAAACATAAGATTATAATATTATTATATTATATCGTTAATATTTTATATATTATTATTATATTATATTTATATTTGCGTACTTATCGCAGGTGTTAAATCAAAATTATGTTACGTCTTATTTTGTTCAATATTTAGTTTTAACAGTACCATCTATAAATATCTTTTCAAAAATATTAAAATGTCCGTCAGTGTATATTGTGTGACGTCGATCAGACAAAAGTAAGTCGTACTTAAAATTTCTACGAGTAATACCCGTCCATAATATACAATAAGGACAAAATAAAATTAAATTTTATTTTAGACTTTTTGTATACAGTTCGCAGTGAAGAGGTTAATGCGCACAGTTGAATATACGTCATATATATTTTTTTCAAACGTCGATCAACCTACGTCCAAGGCTGTGAATTCACTTATTCACTTAATGTAGGTACTTGCGTGTTTTTTCATAGAAGAAATTGAAATTTATTTCACGGTTACTGTATACGGTTACATAATATTCTTATACTATCTATTTGTATAAAATACTAATGTGTGTAATTTAATAACATAATATTGTACTTCATATATTTTAATAGGTATTTGTTTTTGTTTTTTAGAAACGCATCGATCAAGATCGGCCGCTATTTTTTGTTTCGATTCTGACGTCATAATATACAATTGTAAATCCGTAAATGAACTATTTTTAGATTATTGTCAGCAACAATTCTAAATACAGTTCACAACTTTTGAGTATTATGATTTATAGTATTTATATACATAATTTAAAATGAAATCATATATTATTCACTACGAAAATTATTTAAAATAACTTTTTTCATATTATTTATTTTCAAAGCGAATTTATGTCATCTTCTAACGCATACATTTTTTTAGTGTATTAAAATCACAGCCCTGCACATTGCACAGACCTATAATCTGTGTAATTATTTGCACTAACCTATCTCACTTAACGAATAACCACGGTCCGCGATACAGTGATTCGGGTTAATTTTTGTATATAATAGTTATAGGTATATAATATTATTTAGCACTCGTTCAGTGATTTTGCAGGACCCATCGTATCCACTTCGGTTGTGCAGACGCTAATGTTTTCGTGGACACATCGTCTCCTCGCCCGCTCTTCGATGGCGCCAAGCAACTTCTTCCTGGGGCCCAGCGGCAGACCGAGCGAGATCAAATCTTGGTCGTCGAGCATGAACAATGCTTCTAGGTCCACCCGCTGCTCGACGAACTTGTTGACGTACTCGCCGACACCCGCCGACACCAGAAACTTGTGCACGGCCGACCACTTTGTACTGCGCCCGTTTAGCGCGATGTTTTCCTCTAAAACGCACCAAAAGCAATAAAATATTAGTTCACTGTGGTCGAATGGATAACGTCGAATCACGGTTGATTGGGAAGAACCGGAATAGAGGGTATTATTTCATTCAATTTGAGCCCGTTAATATATACAATACTGCACTAGTCGAATCAGCGACTTATTGTTGTAGAAAAATCATGCTTTTGTATAGAGTTATTAGGAAGTATACATTTCATTTTAATGAAATTCAGTGGATTGGCGTGTTTACATTTTTATAATAAATGCGAATTATAAAATATGCATTTACATAGGTTATTAGTTACCATTTTTTTTTTTTATAATTAATAATTATTAATAATAATAATAATATACCTATAAACTATTCATCGTAGTATAGTCAGTAATATAATATAGTATCTATAATAACTCTTCATTTAACTTAAAAAAAAAATCGTCTGGACACTTATATTTGTACCTACCTATGTTAACATTCAATTCGTGGTTGACGTTAAAATTATAAATATTTTGTTTGAGAAATTTTAATTTTTAGAGTAATATAATATATATATAGACACACACAAGTCGGCACACTACTGTGAAATTATACAGTAAGTGTTAACGTTCAGATTTGTTATTTATAAAAATAAAAATAAGATACATCTTTGGTGAATGTTAACCGTATAAGTACCGGATAACGATTCCAACATCTGCGGAGCTGTTTTAAAACGATTCCTATATACAGCGCAACGTTATTATTTTTTCAACACTATAATATTAAATTATTTATTGTATTTTTTATCCACAAAACGATAATAATTATTATTCACGGTAATATAAACTACGACAGACGTATTGAATTTTATGTTACCGTCGCTGTTTTGGAATTCGTCCCAGGACATAGTGCTACTCGGTTGGTTCCGCTTCACCAGACTTCCAGCGCTGCCGATACTGCACGACTCGTCTTCAATAGTCGCTCTAGACACGTCTGGTACTGGAATTGTGGTCACACTGAAAACGTATTAGTTATTACTTATTAGTAAGCATACACACTACAAAAGTATGTACATAGACAGAGATCCTGTAAAATATTTGTGTGCGGATGAGTGTACGTGTTAAGGATCTGCTTGCCGTTTCAGTATTTTACTTATTTTATAAAACTTTCAGTTATGTTAATGAAACTAACAGAATTGCAAAAAATCCATTAAATTTTATACGGAACTAGACCGCCATTATATGTTTTGAATTATTGTTTATCTTAAATTATGGTTCAGGTCGTATTAAAATTAGTTAAAAATTTTAATTTTTTAACCGTATGCGTATGCGTATTAAAGTCTTAAGTTCAATTGGAAATTATAGCAAGCCAAAACCACAGTAATTAAATTATTTCAATATAAAAATTTATTGTTAAAATTAGTATATTATGGTGTATTCGTAAACAAGATCTTTATTCTAACAATGAGCAATATCAAAGGTTACCTAAACATAATGTTATTGTTTCCACCGTTGGGCGCATATTATTATCGTCGAATTTTACTCAATATATTAGAATACCTATTATTTATTATTAATATCATGTGACCATATCATCACGGCAACTATAGCACTTGTATAAATACGAGTAGAGCACCTATAGTATTATTCATAAGATTGTCACAGTTCTAGGCTGACTATATATAGTAATTTTAATATAAGATTAATGCTCGATATTAATTGTGTCGCAAACATGTCGTTGGTAGTAATATTAGTCATCCCCGTAGTTTCAGGACTAATATACTTAACACGTAGACTTTGTTTATTTCAAAAGTAACTTAATATTTAGGTTAACCTAAACCTTAGGTAGTTAGTGTTTCGTTTCTAAGTGTTTTTTCACCGAGTATCTTTTTCAAAAACGCCTAAAGCTCACAACGAACGAGTCATTTAAATAACCATGTGTGTAACGATGAACGTAGTTTCATAGCTGTAACAGTGCAACGACAATCGTTACATCTATGATTCATGGTATACTACTATGGAGGTACAAATATTTATTTTGCATACACTATATATAAGATTGCCGTTAAATATTATTAAATATTATTACCCATTACATTTTTTTTACATTATTGAGGAATTAATTCTTTTACTAGGTATGAATAAATTAAAAAAATCACTCTCGTGTGGAAGGTGGGGAAGATTGGATCCATATTTACCCCTGCAGGTTGCGCCACTGACCTCGAGTACAAGTTTGATTTTGGATTTTACAAAAACTGGTTTTAAAGTTCAATAACCATTATATTATATTATAATATGTTACCTATATGACGTAATAACTGTAGTAATCAATCGAAAACATAATATATAATAGCTGTAATTGATCGCGTAATCGTGATAAAGTTTTCAACGCTCGAATTTTGAGTCATTTCACATAAGCCACTCAAGTCGATGAATAATTTATGATAATGAACGAATTAAACCGTTAACGTTAGATATTATGAAATATATAATATGACGCTCGGTTGATTTTTACGGATCGTATTTTGTATAATTTTTCCCTCGAAAAAAAATCATATTAAGTTACAAAAAGACCTGCTGCAGTGACATGGGTACATGCATCGTTTGATTAAAATTGCTCTCTGAAACGGTATATTACTTTCTTTCTTTTTCCTTCTCGTATCAAACACGCCACACGAAAATTACACGGTCGTAATATTTTATCGGTTATGTAGTGTCGCAGTCGATACGAGTTGCCTATTACATATGTATTGTGTGTAACATTATATTATAACAATGTTTATGTGTAGGCGAGTGTAATGCGTATAAGCAAATTACTTTTGTCTGAACGCGACGCTTCCAAAACCTGGTCGATCGAACATGCTACCTCGATCGTGCCAGTGTACTTTATTGGCGTCGTCGTTCTGTTGTAGATCCATGGTGAAGTTCGGTTGCGAAATGGTGCGGTGTAACTCGAAGACATCCGAAATCCTGCCTCTTTTCCCTAAAAACCGTAAAGTATTATTAATGTTTTAAAATTAAACGATTTATGAGATTCGTTAATTATTATTTTATAGTTTTTTTTTTTTTTGTTGATGATGCAGCGACAGAGGTTTGAAAGGTTTGAAGTTACGTTATAGTCGTAACAAATGTGTATGTTTTACAGTATTGACACAGTTAAACAATATAAATTATAATAATAATAATAATAATAACAAAAATTATAACTATCTTGACCTAAAATCTATTTAGTCTATAGTTGAAGACTATTGGAAATTTTCCGTACAGGCTCATCACTTAGACACGCTCATTTATCGTTTTCTATTGTCGTTTTGTAATAGACCGGAGAATCAAAAATATTTTCAGTTGTTACGGGATGTCAAGATAACGACCTATTGTACAATATTGGTCTATGTGTTTGATCGACAATTTTTCTTCTTAATAATAAACTCTTTCTATAATACCAGCAGTTAGTTTGAACCGCCAAGTTTTGCATAATATTGCACTGGCTCCCACAAAGAATGTTTAAAGAAGGAGGCGAAGAATATTAATTGCAAGAAAGAAATGTGTAACGACATTAACTGTTTCAGGGTAAACAGTAATTTTTGTTTTACTAATCGATGTTTCTTATTTATCATTTCTTTTGAAGAAATGTGTTTTTTGTTTATATTAAGAAAATTATTATTAAATTAAAAAATATGATTTTTTCATTTCATAATCAAAACATGTAGGTAACGTGTAATAATTCCGTGTGATGTGGAATTAGTAATTCCGAATTACAGTTAATTTTGAAAAATTATTGAAAATATGCCTACAAAAAAAAAAAAAAAATATGAAAAATTATTCATGCTTTATTTTGAATTCAATTACACTTTTTTGTTTTCATTTACATTATTTGATAATATTACAATTATTTATATTAGAAATATAATAATAGAAGAAATTGTTGCGAAAGTATAATTGACTGAGACCAATATTGTTTAATATAATAATATATTATAATATTAAAATTTAAAATACACTTCCAACTATAAACGATGTACCTATATAAAGTACTTTTAAAAATGTTTAGTACATAAAAAAACACGTGTATTATTGTCAGTTTTTACATATTACTATAAAACCTAGAAATTATTATTTCCTTCATAAACGCGTTAAGTACAAGTGGCACAACGCTCAATACGATTTTATAATAGATTTTTAATCGCGTAATATCTCGACTGTATGCTATGTAGATCGACTACGATCGCGATCGTGTTTTCATAAGATTGTTTTGTGAGTAGTTTTTATTATGAATTATATATAGTATACGTATTCCTTATAATTATAATGTTATCATTTTGATATTATTTTATTCTATTTACCTCCATTCTCGTTCTCGTACGAATTGACATAAATAATTTGTGAATCTCCATTGGATGTTATGGTTCGTACGCTCGTGCTATCCTCGACCTGTGAATCGTTTACGTAACAATAACAATGCATATATAATAATAAAATAACATTGTGTTTGCGCAACGACTACGAAATTTTCGGTATAGGATATTCTCTATCATCATACTATGATATATATTTTCATATTTTTATTTATGTATTTTAATAATAATAATAATAGTATATATACTTACATTTATAAGGATCAACCCTACTGTTGAAGTCACAATGTTATACATTTTTAATTTTTAATAACTTATTTAATTTTATAATTTTACAGAAAAGCGTTTGGATAAGTACAGTACTGCAAACATATACTTATAAGTACAATTTGAACATTGCAGTAGTGTCATCCAGTGTCTGACCTATCTTATCGGAATACCGGGGCGCAATAACTAATACTGAAGTACCCTTATAAAAATAATAATTTATATATTTTATATGTGTACACATAGAAGAATAGAGGTAGTATTTGGTATCGTAGTTAAAAGGACAGTAAAAGGCCAAAGAAGAATTAATGTACACATAGGTATGATGCACTACTTATAATTATATATTTTTCGGTGTTTGGTAGAAGTAAAGATGGATTTAAAAAAAAAAAAAAGGTTTTAATTATACTTCGAATACCTCATTCTCATGGACCATGTGCTTCATTTTAATCGAATCACAAGTAAGTAGGGATAAGACTGAGCCCATAATTTACAGTCTAGAATAAATGAGTTTAGATAATTAGTTAAATTTTTTTTTTCTTAATCATTATTCAATATTTCTAATAATTAATAATTTATTTCTTTATAAAATTAAAAAATCCAGGCCATCGAACTGAAGCCTCGATGTTTTGCCTAACATTTAAAAACACGGGTCATATGGTAAACGCACTTCTCAGAGTTAATTAATAAGAATGCAGCATAACTGTAATATTATATACTCGCCTCTTTTATCAATCTGAACGTTGATTTGTTCGTTTTGTTGTGCGCATCCACCGCTGCCGCTGCCGCCTTCAGTTTCCTGTCCAATATCTTTTTCACACCACCCGAGCTAACAAACGGTTTTTTCACGGTACCAGATCCGACGATCTCTGTAAACGACTTACACGATAGGTCCGATGACGATTTGCGCAAACTAACAAAATAAATATAATGTTGTAAATTGTAACATTTATACTGAGAATTGGTTTTACGGTGAGAGATACCGTTTCAAAACTGCATTTTCAAAAAAAAAAAGAAAAAAAATCTTCTCTCATTTTTTTCTGTTATAAAAGTGTGTCGTTATTTATACTCATTGATTAACTATTTTTAAACGTGTGATTGTGTTTAGAAATCGATGTATAAATAATGTATAATCGAATTATTTTAAACATCGTATATTATTTAAACTGTTGAATAGTGAATACTTACGACGAAGGAATTGATCTGACTGTAGGTATGGCAGTTTCCGAATCTGCTTTGTTGCCACCCAAGTATTCTTTTTCCACCCTTCTAATTTGCTTTTTCTCTTTTTCTCTTTCTTTTTTCGTCCGATCTTCATATTTTTTTTGGTTACGTTCTGCGTCTTTTTGAGCTTTTTCTTTCTTAGATTCAACTTTTTTCCTAAACAAATACCATAATACCGTCGTAAAATCAATAATTACTGTCATTTGTAATTGTAATATTTTATATGTGTAAAGTCATTTTACCTGTTCTGCATCATTTGAGATGCGGCCGCTTTATCCAAGTATTGGAGTACCTGTGATTTACCGTGTATGGCTGCTAACTGCATTGCTGTGAGAAAATCCAAGTCTAAAGCCCACAAGTTGACATCGAAACCGACTAGAAAAGTCACACAACTCAAATGGCCTTTAGACGCGGCCAGATGTAATGCATTTTGTCCAAGATGGTAATTGCATTTCTCTGGATCACCCCTAAAACATTGGATGTTATTTGGTCAAAGTATAGTGACACGTTTTTTATTAATACAATAATTCTATGCACGTGTATATTTAGTTTATATATATGTTTTCGTGGTGGACTTAAACTAACTTAAACTTATACTATTTAAGTAGATTTTGAATGCAAACCAAAACGTAATTGAATGCCAGAAATAATAGTTGAATTAATATTATTTATAACGTCTCTTTGTTTTTTATTTTTTTTTTTACGTAAATAGAGTAATTTTTTTTTTAAACATCGTTTATACTTTTTGTTAAAATTATACGCTTATTCGGTTTTATTAGTTTTTATGCAATGAAATTATACATAATAATTGCAATAGTTACACGACAGGAAGTCACCTGCAAAGATTTAAAGTTAAACTAGTTAAACATCAGTTTTACTGATGACTTGTATTTTTAATTTTTTTTTTTTTATCCTATTACGTTGTCACTATTGTTTTTATCTCACTGAAATCGAACCTATTATGGTACCTATATTGATTATATTATATACAAGGCGATTCTACCACTCATTATTTAAAAAACCATTAACGTTTAGAAATAATTCTTTTACATAATTTACAATCGAAATAAAACATCAATAAAAAAAAAAAATTATATATTTTAAGTGTTTTTATTTTTTTGGACGACAATATACATTTTTAATTTCATATTTTGAAGCGAAAAATTTTTTTTGAATTATTTTGATGTATAAAAATTGAAATAAAAAACTAGTAATTTATGAATTATAAGTATTTAAAATTTTGTTGAGCGGAGTAGTAGGACAACATTTCACATGGTATCCTCGTACCTCACTCCACTAACTATAACTTTAAATGCTTATAAATTGTAATTCAATGACTACTCGTCAACATTTTGATTTTTAAGTATTAAAATATTCAAAAAAATATTCTGCTTCGGAATATGAAATTTAAAATGTATGTTGTCGTTTAAATAAAAAGTAAAAAACCAAAACAATATTTTAACGATATGAAATATTAACATTATTTTTTTAAATGTTTATTTTGATCAATAATCATATGAAAGAAATATTTTCAAAAATCTTAATAGTTTTTGAAATAATGAGTGTTCGTGATAAAAGAATCACCTTGTATACCATCAAATAAGACCAATTAGTCTTGGGAATTGGGATCCGAATGCCACGCTTTCCCACCGATCGTTATACAATCGATTGATTTCCTTGACAAACCGTTGATAGTATAATAAACGCATTCGACAAAAATAACAACGTAATTGCATTATGTCATCCTTACCCTCTGCCGACGAGTATCCTCAGAGCTTCAAGGTGTCCTTTGTAAGCTGCCCAAAGCGTCGGCGTCATACCGTCATCATCTTTAGCGTTGCAATCTCTTTTAGTCGCTTCTTTCAGTGGATTTACGAAACCGTCTTGAGCCGCCCTGAGAAAAAAACGACAAAAATCACTTAGGTAATGTTAAACAATAATAAAACCGTAACCGTATATATATACTATATCATGTATTTTAATTTGTATAATAAACGTTAAATTTAACGGTTCGATAGTATTAAATATGTAAACGATAGATTTGGATTGCACAACAATACGTTTACCGATGATAGGCTATATATTATATACGTCGGGACCGCCGATTTTTGACCCGGTGAAAGGAAAGACAATCATCGGTGGCTATACAGGCGTCGGCGGCAATGGCGCGGCGTGCCCCTAATCTCGTAGCTATTAGAAAGCAGTTGTTTTGTAATGCGACTTTGGCACATCTTGCACCGGTATGTCTATTGTTGATTTAGGTTCGTGTTCAATCGAAGAGTTTTATACACGCGGACGTTTAATACTCAGTTCGTTTATTTGGATTTTCGTCTCGTGCATTCAAATGTAGTGTGTGTATACATCAAATATGTATCAATGAGATATTTCCAACACGTCAAACTGCAGTTTCACTAAATCGTAATATAATAATGTCCATACATAGTACAATACCTACACGCCGATGGAAAAAAACATCACGCCACTGTTGTTGTAACGGAACGCATTCTACGTCATAGATCATAGTTATTAGGGCTGTGAATTCGAAGTAGAAAAATATATTTTTTTTTTTTTAGCTTATTATTGTATATGATGACATAATATGACTAACACAACGTTTGAATTACAAGTTTCAATTTTGAAACTTTAATTTAAATAAAGCGTTTACATGAATTTTAAGGTTGTTTTTAGATTAGATTATCAATTATCATCATATGTTAGGTGTTTTTTAAGGAAATATAAATTTGGTTTTTATTTATAATTATTTATTAATTTCAAAACAGATTGTTGGACAAAACTAATGGAGTTTTTCTGTTATTATTTATTTTTTAATATGGACATTTTTTCTTATAAAAGCAACTTAATTACTTCTTAATATATTAAAAATAGAAGTGGTAAGTATCTATGCATCGTGCTTACCCACACTCTAATGTATATATATAGTCTATGTAGATTATAATGTATTAAAAAGTGAATAACATATATTTATGTTTTATATTTCACCTATAAATTTGATTGAAGTTTTGAATCTTACTTTCCCAAAAATAAACATAGTATTTCACAAAGAGAATCGTCAAAAATCGTGAAAAGATCTCAAGACGTCAAATTTGATTTAATCGTTAATTTTACGATAAATATGTCATTATAATGAATTATTAATGATTTTTTTTTTCATACTTCACGTCGTGTAAAATAAATGGTTCCCCTTTCATTAAATGGTCAAATCATTGTCTACGAGTTATGACTTATGGGTGATTACTTATAATATTTATATAAGATGTTAGTCAATCAGTTTTTGAATTTTTATTCGATATGGGTAATTAGAAACTAACAAACGTTGTTGATTTCATTCGTCTAGTTAACACGCACTCGTGTTGTTACACGAAACACGCTGCTATATAATATTATATTGCCTGTATTATACGTAGTTCTCCGTTTCCACTTCAATAAATAGATTTCCGTTGGAATAATTCGAAAAAACATATCCGATCGCACAGAATTCTCGCGATGATAAAAATCACAGTATACTTTGTCGTGACGTCCCGTGTTTTTTCTCCCGCATTAGGTTCGAACTCGTTTCGAAAATACTTAAATAATACATACACACTATACACACGTCGATAGTTCTACTTCACGTACATCCGTATTGTATTTATTATATATGTATGCATGTGGCTGCGGTGATGATGTGCCGGGAATTGTATTAAATCACTGAGTCGAGTAGGGCATTGCACCGTGCGAAGGTAGATAGGTGATATTATTATATAGACATAATATATATATAAATATATATTTCGGGAGTATCGTGACTTTATCATAATATCATGTGCGATATACGCGTCCGAATAGCGGCTATTAAGTGTATAATTATATATTATAATTTTGATAGAGGACCCTCTCCTGCGAAGGTTGTCCGATGCGTATAGGAAAATTTTAACGAATCCGCAAAGTATCGTATACATTATTTTTAACATTGATCGTTAAGTGCCTGCAAACAGTTAAGGTTTATATAATAGTATATGCCGGTAAAAGATACACAGAAGTCCTTGCCGCACGATTTTAACGTAATGAATTATTTGCCGTTTGACCTCTGAAACAATATCATCACATTAGACGTAACTATTATTATATCCACGCGCGCAGTCTACAATTATTATTATAGTACCTATTACGATATGTAAAAATATATTCGAAGCTGATTTTGTAGGTTGATATCTGATGATTATAATGACGTCCAGGACGAAAAATTAAATATAATATAATAATCATATGCATTATTAGTAGGCATATACAGTACAGTTAGTCTTAATAATCAATAAATTAGTCGTTTTTTAAGACTTAAGTTTTCAATGACAAAAAACAATACAAAATTGTAAATTTATGAAAATATATTATTATTGTTCATTTTCAAAGAAAGTGTACATTATTTTTTTTATAGTTAACCATAATAATGCACAAATACGTCATATACATAATATCGGTAATTTGAGTTTTTTAATATAATATTATTATATTTTACCTACTGTAAACGTGTACCACTGTACCTATACTGTATTCGATACAGTTTCTAATATGTGCACCTATAACGAGAAATGTACACGAGAATATTAGATTCGAATTGGAAAAGAAATATGTAATTTGTAAATTTCCGTTATTTAATAAGAACTAACGTTTATGAAAATATTTGAAAACCATTAAATTGTTGTTAACCGATAAGATAAATAAATTATTTGATTAATTATACATTTATGTTAAACACCATATAAATATGACTTAGTGTTAATATCCTGAAGTTGCTATAGGAACCCCTTACACAGACGTACAATACACAAACACACCAAAATATAACCTCTTAATATTTTATTGTATAATCAATATTCATGAATGTTGAAAATATAAAAATAAAATTAATTTTGATCAAGTCTTTTACAAAGTTAGGTACTTGTACAATGGCGTAGTTATAAGTAGTGTACAAATAAATACTAAATAGTATTTAATAATGCCATGGCTTATAACTAATTGATTAAAAATTAAAAACTACCTCTATATATGTATGTATTATTAGCGGTAGCGAAATCCTTAATTTTCTATATTTGATTAACAGAGATAATTTTTGACACGATATGTTAAGTAATTAGAAGAAACCGAGTCAACTAAGTTTAAAGAGAAACACGATGCGAGTTGTGATTTTAGCGGTTAATTTATCTACCTTGACCATGATGTATACCTATCCGCTGTTTAAATACTACGATATACCCATAGGTGCCATCATAAATGCAGTCGTAGCCGATGCGAATTCATATTAAATGGGAAAAGTGGAGAATAATTGCGCTCGGGGAAAGTGTAAAACATTAATTAAAATCTGGAAAATTTAACGAGTCTAATATAATAATATTATATTATCAGCATTATGCCTACATAAAGCAGTGTACGGCTCTTCATTATAAAAATAATCGAATACAGCGTGGAAAATATTTACATAAGTATATACACTCGTTGCGTTGTGTTAGTTCAAAGTATTGCTATTTCACAATAGAAATCATATTACTATTATTATTTTTTTTTTTTTAATTCTATATAAATACTATTTTATTTGATATTTACTCGTAATTTTGATACGCATGATAATAAATTACATTCCGACAATAAGGACCATTATTTTAATTTATGCCGTTGTCGAATTTCATATCCTTATCACCTGAATTGATTATTATTATACTTTAATATGTTCATCGACGAAATAGCATTTCCACCGAGAATATGAATATGACTATGAGCAAGTACGATGTACATGCAATATCAAAATTCTCGGCGCCAATTCGGTCATACATACACAAATCGGAATCTAACTTTGAATACAACACGCACTGATTGTTACCCACGACTTATATAATTATATTATAATAAAATAGACCTGCAAGTCCTTGAGTGCATTTAAAGACTTGACGGACGTCCCACCTTATACGATCTAATTTGTCCTGCGTTTAGAAATGATCTAGATGAGAACACTGCAGTATAAACGACATGACTATTCACTCACGTCAAAAACGGCCGCTTACAATTAGTTCATTCATTTCATACGAACGAATAATATGCAACATTCTTTTTTTCTTTTTTGTTCATTTCGTATATCATAATAACAATCATAAGTTTAAATTAATACAAAAAAAAAAAAAATCATTCTTCGTAAACCCAACGAGTTACGATTACAAGTAAATCGTAAGTATTCGCCATCGCTCGTTCACTCATTTGGACAAATCGTACAATATTATATGTATATATTGTAATATTAAGACGTTTTGTGGATTTCTATTTTTGATTTGATTCCCGCGGTGCCCTCAAATTTAAACGTATAATGTCATATATTATTATTGTCTCGTCGCATATACAATGGAACTCGGTCAGTAGAAATTTGTCGGAAAAAATCAAGACGCTGTGGTATTGATTTATTTTAAATTTATTTTAATGATGTTACTGAACAATGTATAATGTATACTGCACATAAGCTCACACGCGCACTAGATTACAATGAAGAGAGTTCGACGAGTATTCAATTTATAATTATATTATATCTATCTATATACCGGCATATTTAATTTTACTGATTCGTGTGTGGTAGGTATACGCCTTGTTAAGAATATCACTGTACCTGCGGTATTATATTATACGTATAATGTGCCCAGAGAAAGCATTCGCGCCTACATCTAATGACTAATAATAATTGAATTGAAATCATTGAAAATCTTCTGTTTGAATCTGGCTGAAAACAATATTACAAGTTACTTTATAGTATTATTGACGTCGCTGAGTCCGCGACTCGTTATGAATACGTTTAATTTAATATTATATAGATAGTATTATATATAGTATATAGGAGTATCCAGTATTTTAATACAACGGTCACCGAATTATATATATTATATTATTATATTATATTATTTATATTAAATATTTAAAACGATGTGATTTTGAGAAGATTTTAAATAAAAAGAACCTTTCACTATTTTAAATAAACTACATACACCTATACGTCCTACACTGTATAGGTACATAGTTCAAAACACGCACAGATAATGATTGGTCGAATCTTTTTGAATTTCTAACAAAACGTGCACATTACAATATTAAAGTTCAAATTAATATTTGATCTAAAAAGTAAAACAAAAGTATATAAAGCCTAATAAGTTAAGCCTAGTATCTAAAATTTGCTCAAATTTCTGCACTAATTTATCAATATACATTTGAAATGTAATTATTATCAGCCGATTTTATGATTTAACTGTTCTTAGTAGGTATAATAATCAGAAGAAAAAAACGATCCACTTAAACAGAATCACACATCCATTTCTCTATCTAATCATATCATTAATCATTATTGCGTTCTGCGCACGATTAATAAAGACCAGCGGATCATATCATGTATTTAACCACACACAATATAATACCAAGTATAGTTATGTACTAAGTACTTACTTATGGAATCTCGTGCTCATGATTCGTAATGCAGTTCACCTCGTCTGGATTCACTCTGATCGTCTGTAATGGTAATAATAATACATATCAATACACGATAATATATTGTAAGAATAATAAATGATGCGGACATTGAGTTATCTAGTATCAACAAATTATTTTATGCGAGTATTTAGGGCATGATTGTTCCCTATTTTTCATTTAAACCACGATTTATTCAATTTCCTATTTTGGGAATTTTTAAACATACTTTGTCCATATTTTCAAATTGTTGAAATTTTCTTACTACCTATTAAAGAAGTGTCTCGCGACGAAACAAAACTTCTGTTGTTTAAATGAGGATCCTCTTTATATTTTCTGAAAATTATTTAGTGTATAATTTTTTTGAAAATGTTGAAGTATACCTACTTACTTATGCTACTACTTACAACCACCCCTTCCCCCCCAAAAAAAAACCATTCGATTATAAGCTATCTATTTTTTTTCAAATAAAAATTAAAAAGTATCAATCGGGGAGTATTTAAAATAATTTTTTATGGAGATTTTCCTACCCTTAATAATATACCACTGCAACCTATTTAATATTATAGGTAGGTACATTATTGTATATTTATGCTCGCTGTATACTAAATGCACATGTATAACTGTATAAGTACCACGACCACGTGTCAAACCGTATCTACGAGCCTTCGTAACGCTTGTTCATTAATATTAGTGTATTACCAATGTAACATAATACTATAATATACCTATCGGTGGTATTATACACATGTATATCGATATTATACTATAAAGTTGACACAATGGTGTCATTTTTTATGACAGAAGTATAGGTGTATTAAAATTATACATACAGTCCCTAATATCTTTGCATTTATACCGTGATGACATTTCTATTATTATACGATACACGAACGATTTAAATAAGTATTTCTTTTCAACGAATATCGTAGTATATTTTTCTTAAAATTCGAACTGAAAATAACGTTCGATTATAAGTTTAAATTTTTTTAGTTTGTCTAATAATCGTAATAAATCGTCGTCATATACCTCTAAATATAAATTATTAAAAATGTTATTTTATGAATACTTTAATTTTCAACCTTTGTCTCATTTCACATTTGTATTCGTATTGTTTTATTATATTATTGTTATGTTGAATATTATTTTTGAACAAAATAATTTAGTCTAGTATTATAAAATATACCAATAATAAAATATTCTCATTTTATATAAAGGTCATAGAAAATGTTTTGAATCTGTTGACATTATCGTTGTTATACTGCGTTGAATGTCAATAAACAACAATCGTTCTTAATCTACATTTCAGATAGTATAATATTATAACAGTAGGATAATTACTGTCTGAAAATTATTTAACTATATTATTTCTATTCCCCTCATTCAATATAATACATTTTGCATATTATAAATAATCTAGAATAAAAAAATGACGTGATTACCGTATAATACACGCAAATTCTACTACTACACCTGCAGATATTAAAAAACGTGTCTGTATTCTATAGTTACGTTATACCATAATAGTACCTTGTCCTGCAGAAGAGCGGTCAACGTGTTATTTTCAAACAGGCAATGGGATTTTTTTTTTTTTTTTTTAGTAAAACTACGTTTAAAAACAAAATTTAATAACAATAAATACCTATGTATAATATAATATTTATATCTTATAAATAATAATAAACGAAAATAAATTAGAATATATTATTATCATGTGTGTACATTTAGTACGTGTAAAATTATCGTGGCACCAAATCATAAAATAAAAGTAGCTCTTTATTATAATAGCTATAATGCCGTCGTCGTTTTTATTCGTTTTAGAAATATATTGTGAATATTTGAGTTGGAACTAATTTTTCACGATAAATTTTCATTCATTCGACATCACGTATTGTAATATACATAATATTCACTAAAATATGTACTGAATATAATATTTTAAATAGTCAATTAAAAATAAAAAAAATATATATGTATTAAACACACGTTAGAGATAAGTGCACTTGAAATGGATTTTTTTCTTCTAAACTCAAAACGTTTTCGCATAACATATTCACATATTATATTATTGTGCATAAAAATATGTAGTACATCAGTTGTCATCGCGTCGTATGTTTCAATATTTTTGTCACATTTTGTACGTGTACAGTTTGTACGTTTAAACAGCCACGAGAGACTTTCCACTATGCGTACGAATTGTCACACAAATAATATTTAGCTATGATATATTATTTTCTAGTGCTTGCGTTTATACGCTACAGCATCGTTATAATATGTATATTTTATGCATGCCACTACGACGTTTATGGACTATGATTTTGGGACTTCGTCTCTAAATTAATTAATTAAAATTTAATTTTCTCCGGTGATCATTAAATACATACAAACGACCAAATATTAATCTTTTACTCTCGTCTGTCAATGCGCAGTTGCAAGTTCGTCGCAGTATAGTGTAAACACTGCTGCGATATTAAACTGGACGATTAGCTTAGGCATTATCAAAGTTTTCCGCCGAGATTAGCACGTCATAGTTTCCTGTGGAAATGTATATAATATTATCATGTTGGATGCACGGTGTGAACAAGTATATTTATCATATACTTAACTACGAAATAGAAAATAGGTAGATATCTCTTGAAAGTGCTAAATTAAGGTATACATTTTACCCCACGGAATTTCCAAACAAAAAGAAAAAAAATAGAAGTTGTTTTAGTACTCCTTCGGTCACACTACTGAGCCTTAGTTTCAGTATCTGTCTCGTACAAACCCATATAGTATTGGTCAAATGATATATTTTTAAAGCCGTTATAACACCATAACAACCATCTCGCCGCAATCAAGTCATAAATACATCTAATGATGAAAACGTAAGGGGCCATGAATTATGCTGTAAAAATAACACATCAATAATCAAGATATACGCGCTTTATTGATATACCAACAAACCTAACTACTGCAAAAACTAAACAACGCGTCTGTATTCTGATTACACCTCATTAATACACTGTTAAAACTCTGTGGAATAAAATTATATTATATGTAATAGGTATTAAAAAACGAAACTAGATATTGTTATGCTTGACAAATGACATATAAAAATGCCTACTGACTATTTTGAGGTTGGTCAAATATAATAAAAAATTATACTACTTTTCCATGTAGCCATTAAAAAAGTGTTATTTGCGCACCGTTTAATATAATATATGCACGCGTCATAAGAAACATACTTCACCCGCTATGAGTAAGTACAGTGAAATAGCCTCGTTATGGATTTCGAAAAAAATAATCGTATTATGGAGAAATTCGTTTGATGGAATCATATAAATACGCTTTTGATTTGGATATGGTTCTCAAATACTATTGTAAATATGTCTACATAATATATGGTATATAGTAATAAATCCACCGACCTGATGATCTCTGGTCAAGTCCCCTTAGACGACGATACCCAGTTCGCGGTGCATTAATAATTCACACGGTTAAACCTCGCGGTTCTGCGGTCGTCGGTCGTTTGAACGTATAAAATCCACAACGGACACTATTGTAAACAAACGGTAACGATATAAAAACAATACTCGTCCGGATATGGGTGATTTTCGTTAAGAAAAAATTTCGTTTTTCCCACACGCGGAACGCGAACCAAAGCGACAAACGGTATCGACTCACGACACAACAGACCGTTCGCACCCGCCACTAAGAGGTGACTGTAAAAAAAATAAAATAAAACACAAGTCGGTGTTCATCGGACTGTGTTGGAAAATACACGTCGTTCGCCCCTCTATAATATAATAATAATAATATTATGTGCACGCGATTCCGTCCCGTTTCTCCGTCACTCTCTCGCCCACTCTCTCACAGCGTCTCTCTCCGCCCGCGCGTATAGCCCGCCACACGGGTGTCGCGGTACCTGAACACGCCGCCGCTTTTGTTTTTCGCCGTGCCCGCGTGACACCAGGTGACCGGCACACAGCGGCCGCTTCCGAGTCCGTCGCACTTCCGACAAACAATAATAATTATAATATTATTATCGTTACGTACGAGTGTGTGTACGAGTATACAGATACTCATATAGTCATATGTATATATATATATATATTATATTATAAGTGAGTATATATATTTTGAAAAAACGAATACGGTGTTGTTTTGTCGGCCGTTGTTTTTCCTCACATAATACATTAATAATGATAAATTATTTTAATACATTTTATAGTAATGGCTAATACACTTATCATGACCATAATACATTATACTATGCGAAAATGTAGCTGGCTGAATGTAAGCGTAATTGTTGTACGAGTACTAAAAATATATTTGAAATATTTATTCATTGATTTTATATTTCAGAGTACAAAATACTAAAAAAAAAGGCCAAGTTAACTTATACTATGCTACACGATGTAGAATATAGGAATTTGTATGCATTAGTTTAAAAAGATATATTTACATACCCACCTAGGTGCTAAAACAATAACTTGGATACTTTTATGAAATACGGTTGTGAAGATTTCTCTCTAATTCAGTCAAGTATAGGTATGTAAATGAAAATTTTTAATGTTCAATTTTTAGAATTTTGAAAAACAAAATGTTTTTGCATGAAGTATGAACACATAATTTTTTAATCTAGATATTGAAACCTCGTATTTATATAAATAAAAAAATATTAGTCATTTAATGACTATTTATATAATTTATGCGTTCATTCAAAACATTATCATTTTTTTTTTATAAAATCGAAGTGATAGTAGACGGAGACAGAGTTAAATAAAATTATATATTTTTACTGACAACTAGACGAGAGAAGAGAATAAAGTGAAAGTATTTTAAAATTCAAGTTTAAGACATGATATTTATTATAAATTTATAATAATTTATAAATATTATATGCTGCTGTTCGTATCAAACTTTAATTGCTTATAAAGTAATAACTAATAAAGTAAAATACCTATCTAATACCTACGTAAATAATAAGATATTATACTTATATTTGATCGTTTACACGTTCTAAGTTCTAACCTGTGCTGCAATCGTTCTTTTGTTAATAATTTTCAATAATTTATGATCAATTTTAACAGTATTAGACGAATAGATGAAGTATAACTCTATTGTGGTTTCTTGTGATGGCGATTCGTTCAATAATGTATACGTCTAATTTCTTGAAAGTGCATTCGTTTCATTTTTTTTTTTTTTTTGAGGAACACATTTGTATCGTGTTAACAACGGCTGTCAATATGAAACAAAAAATTAATCACACATCTCCGTTAAATATAAAAATCTTTCGATTTAAGTCTACACAACGAAGCAATTCGAATAAATTGTTTAAGAAGAAATTTATAATCGTTGAAAAAATATGAAAATGGTTTAGAAATTAGAATATCAAAATATATTTAACAACATTTTAAAACAATGTACAACTATTATAGAAAGTCGCTGAATAATAATTTTCGGAATACATTTATTTCAGTAAATTTAAACATACATCATACTGTGTTATTTATTTCGATATAAATAATGTACAATTATTAACTACCTATGATTGACATTCACTTGTGTATACTTATAGCTAAACATATTAAAACAAGTCTGTTGAACACAATATATTTGTGTTATTATATATTATTTTATTATATTATTGTACGTGACGTAGTTATAATCGTCAACCAATGATATAAAATCTGGGAAAGTTGAACATATCTCCGTTTTCATCGTCGTTACTTGTCAAAGTCGTAGTTTCAGTTTCTGAGACGTTGACCGTCGAGTTCATTTCATCTGGTCCGTACTGTCTGACCTGTAAAAAAAAAAAATAAAAAAACTAATAACAATCCTAGTGTTTTTCAATTCGTTATAACAATCTTGTGATCGATTACCTTACCGTTCTCGAATCGTTTGGCCGATTGGTCTTAACACCTGCATTTTTCGTCTGCGGATATTCGGCGGGATAAGGATCCAGAGGCAACTATAAATGATTAAAGTAATTAATTAATTAATTCATCTTAATATAAATAAATAGATAAATGATAAAAGTTATCGTTGTCTGTTATCTGCTGTGATATTCATATGTATTATTATGTTTGCTGTTTACCAAGACTTGAGGCACCGGCTCTTGTGGTATTTCTGGCCATACTATCTCTTCTTGTGCTTGCTATAATACATGTCGAAAAAAAAAATTAAATTAAATTCTGGTTGAATCGAAATATAAGACTTTTGAGTATTAGCAAAGCATAACCATAAATAATAATCTGGTACAATTGTGTGTGTACAGTAGGGGAGTGGCGAGGATGAATTTTCTTCGATCATGAATTTTTTTTCAATCAAAATAATATATTTACTAATAGTACTTTTCCATGGGCACCGATAAAGTAAAAAATTGAAATAGTTTTCAATTTATTGTTTCTTAGTGGGGTTTTAAACGTTATCCTGCACATTCCCACTGTACCGTTTTTCTACAATAATATGCGACTTACCTGGGAATTTTCAAAGTCGGGTCTGACGGTAGTGCCGATCGATTCGGTGGGCTCCAAGGTCTGCATCACAAAGAAAAAAACGGTCAAAACGTTGCTGAACGCCAGCGGAACGAGTTGTTAAATATCAATTTAAATTGCTTACTCTAAACTCGGGACGGTCTTCATTATTATTGTTCTGTTCGGTCACGTACTGGATGCCTGCTGCATCGGTTGCAGTTGCGGTTTCTGTGTCACCGACCCTACCTCCGGTCTATTAAAACACACGTGTTATACGATTAATTCAATATAATACACCGCCCGTTAAATATTAATAAATTTAGCACCTACCTGTGATGTAGTCACCTCGGATTCGTACGAGGGACGTAGTGTACTGACTAATGCTGGTTGTCCGCTAATAGTTTCGATAGTCGTGTAATCGACAATAGACGGTACACCGGTGGTCTGAAAATTTAATTTAAACGATCGTTGAATATTTTCCAGCCGCCGAGACACTTGTAAGAATAAATGCCCAATTCCCTTTTTTTTTTTTTTTTTTTAAGAGACAAAAAAATGTATTCATATGGAACTAACTATATTTTATAAACACACGTTTTTTAGATCGATATACGTCTTATTTGACAGCCAAACTCGTCTGTTGAATCTTAACCGTGATAATATAATATTATATATTAAGTACTTACCTGTGATGAAGTTATCTCAGATTCGTACAAGGGCCGCAGCGTAGTGATTAACGCGGATTTTCCTTTTACTGCCGTTTCGGTCGTCGTATAATCGACACTGAATCGTAAGTCCTCGGTAACCTGAAATTTTAAGTATTTCTAAATATTCAGATCACACGTTATTTGTGTTAATTTAGTATATTCTAGAAACACAATACTAAACGACCTCTAAAAGTTTAAATTATTAAAATGATCGTGTCTTCGTTTTTATAAGTTTTTCAATTATGAACATAACGAAGCCGGTCGATTTTTGTAATAAATTCCTAATACATACTTGGACGTCAGTTTGACGGCTCGGTTCAACTGTAGTCGGTACATTTTCGAACGATTCATTATTCTCTTGTAGTGGTTTGACGGTCACTAGCACATCCGTTTCAGATGGAATCTACATAAAGAAAAACATTATACATTTCGTTGTTTAGAACTCGTTGTATATTATTGTCAACGAATCTTTGGATTTTTTTTTCAGTTATATGCACCTTAATTTTGTCCTCGTTCTCTTTAATGGTTTGGTAATGCTCTGTCGCACTTTCTGAAATCACCGATGCTGTTGAATATTCATCAAATTGTTTTACACCAGAGATTGTTGTCTAAAATCGTGAAAATATAACTATAAAATTCGTTACAATAGTCTTAAATAATAATTGTATAGCCTAACAAAATATAGCGGACTATTGATCAATATAGATAAATAATTTCAAGCTCATAAATTATAACTAGGTATTCCGTAACAACACACGCATGTATATGTTATATTGTATTCGTGTATAAAATATGAAGTTTTTTTTTTTTTATTAAATAATCAATATTCATACTTGGAAATCTAGTGGGCCGTCGCTTCTTTCAGTGGTTTGTGCCGGTCCGTCGTTATACGATACCGTTGTTTGAACGTTGTTTATAACCGATATCTGGATCAGTAAAATATTCTATCATAGTAAATTATAAACAAATAGAATATGAAGAAATAAATAATAATTACAGGTTTTGTAACCGGTGAATTATTTTGTGTGTCATCAATTGTGGTAGATTCTCCACCGATCCTAGAGTTGCTGATTTCAGTTGTAATTTCCTAATGACATAAAACAAATATTTTACCACATATAAGACGTAAAATTATAAGATTAAAATAACGCACTGTGCTTAAAGTCTGTTTAGGTCTAAAGGGTAAAACACCTACGTCTATAATGATAAATTACCATGTGCAATTGACTCGTTAATATAACATTGATTACAGATAACAATAAAAATTAACTAATAACCTAATTACACCACACAATACCTACTGAACATTATTTTCAAGCTTACTTTGGCATTATCTTCGTTGAATACTGTATCAGAATATCCTCCCTTTTGGTCTCCTCTCGAAGGAACCTATAGACAATGATGTAATACTATTAAATCACATCTATATAAAATCTAATAAATCGCTAATAAGAAATAACAATTATAATTATTTATAAATTAAAGTGTCCAATAATGTAATATATTAAGTATTTTAGCAATAAAATATTAAAAACAACACAACTGTCTTCGATAATAATATTTATTGAATTTTCATTGTATTCCATGACAATAACAATTTTAGTGTATACTGTACATATTTTAATACACTATATTCTATACTGTATATTTTATTAAAATGTTTTAAAGTATTTTAGTTAGGTATAAGTAAAAACTGTTATACCTAATGGTAATCACAAATGATACTTAGAATTTTTTCTAAGATTTTCTGGGAAAAATCTTAGTTAAAGGTTTTCACGTATAAGGACGAAAATCATAAATCATAAAACTATAGCATTACAAATTAATTAAATCTTTTTTTAATATATTATGATATGAATGAATGCTATTTCATAATTTTATTTAAATGGGCTGGGTACACGGGGGGAGCATACGGTGGGAATCATATTGCATACGAGTCTGCAATGAAGTACCACATTTTTTGTCTTTGCTGTTCTTGCTATCACATATAATTAGTGTAATATGGTGTAATAATAGTGGTGATAATAATAATAATAATGATTCAATGTTTACAGGTAACCAGGGTAACCACCCTGTAACGCATTTCCATAACGCATTTTCGACTTTCGTAACGCATTTCCGTAACGCTTTTCGATTCTGTGTGCCAAAGCAAAGACATAAAATGTCAAAAAAAATCCCCAGTTTACTACTCCACTACACAAACAATTTTGACATTTTATATCTTTTCTTTGGCACATCGATTTGAAAAGCGTAACAGAATTAGCGTAACAGAAATCGTGTAACAGAAATCGCGTTACCGAAAAAGCATTACGATAAATTATGTGCCTCGGCACACAGAATTGAAAAGTGTTATGTTATATGTTACGGTTACCCTGGTTACCTGGTTATCCCTGGTAACGGTTTCCAAAGACACAGAACTACAGAAGACATAAAATGTGGTACTTCATTGCAGACTCGTATGCAATATGATTTAAAATTTAAAATTGTATACTATATAATATTATACATAGTATGTATTTTAAAATTATTAGAATAAAAAAAAAATATATACCATTGACGTTGCTATAGTAGTGTTGTAGTTATATTATTATCGGTTGTTAAGGGCAACTTAGAAATTATAACATTTTAACATTAATTTTCTCTTTGTTATTGTTTGGTTGTCATGAAAACTTTAAAGGTCAGACAAATAAATAATGTATCCAACCCAAACACATACATATTATTTTTTAAAATAGATAAAATTTGTTGTTATTACTTGAGGCTGAATTGGAACAAATGGTACTGAAGGTATTTCTGTTGTGATCACGTTTTCATTCTTAAAATCATCAATAAATTTGTTATCATTATCGTTATCGTTTCCCTTAATCTGTTAAAAAATAAATATGAATTAAAGTTAATTTGCTATTATTTGATTAAATTAAAATGATTCATGTGTCAGAGGACAATGGCTCGGTATATATTATTATTCGTAGCACGTTGACATGTACGAATTCGGAATTACGAACACTAAATAACCAAATCACCTGAGCTCCAATCCCCTCCAGTATACTAATTAAATAACAAATTATCTATAGAATAATAGTGTTAGTATTTTTTTTCGTGCACACATAGTATAGATTTTTTATATAAATTATACTAATTTTTGTAATTTACAACTTTGCAATAAAACGATATACCTATTTATAGTTATGATATATTATTTGTATTAAAAAATATATTAT